>VTPC01090226.1:245694-267309 GCA_011009095.1 Ignelater luminosus | reverse complement strand
AGTTTTCGTGTCAATATTATTGATTCCGTGTTAGATTTTTATATTTTTTAGATTTATTTATGGGCAGATACAGATTTTGTTATGTTTTGCTGAAATTTGTCTAGTAAAGCCCATGCAAATATTACTTTAGATTTAGTTTATCAATTACCGATGTTGATCTTGGGTATCAATTATTCATATTATACTTTTAGTTATTTGTGTTTGTAGAATTCATTGATAAAAATTTTAACTCGATTCTTACAATTTTCTGACTCTTTTGAGTCTTCTAGCAACTTTTAAAGGGTATGTGTTGCTGCTGCACTGTGATGAGTTTATAGCGTGAATTACTACCAGTGCGGAGAGTCTCTTGAACTCGGGGCTTAGCTTCCAGCTTTGGTGCATTTTTGATTTCAGATACGTTTATGTGTCTTGTGCTCTATTTTTTAAACTTTCAATTTGTGTTTATCTTTATGAAAAACGTAATTGCCTTACAAACACTTAGTTCCTCGAGCAATTGTCGTTTAATGACAAGAATACGTTTTCGTGTCAATATTATTGATTCCGTGTTAGATTTTTATATTTTTTGGATTTATTTATGGGCAGATACAGATTTTGTTATGTTTTTCTGAAATTTGGCAAGTAAAGCCCATGCAAATATTACTTTAAATTTAGTTTAGCAATTACCGATGTTGATCTTGCTTTTCAATTATTCATATTATACTTTTAGGTATTTGTGTTTGTAGAATTCATTGATAAAAATTTTAACTCGATTTTTACAGTTTTCTGACTCTTTTGAGTCTTCTAGCAACTTTTAAAGGGTATGTGTTGCTGCTGCACTTTGATGAGTTTATAGCGTTAATTACTACCAGTGCTGTGGTCTCGTGAACTCGGGCCTAAGCTTCCAGCTTTGGTGCATTTTTGTTTTCAGGTACGGTTTTATGTCTTGTGCACTATTTTCTAAACTTCCAGTTTGTGTTTATCTTTATGAAAAACGTAATTGTCTTACAAACACTTGTTTCTTGAGCAATTGTCGTTTAATGACAAGAATAAGTTTTTGTGTCAATATTATTGATTCCGTGTTAGATTTTTATATTTTGTGGATTTATTTATGGGCAGATACAGGTTTTGTTATGTTTTGCTGAAATTTGGCTATTAAAGCCCATGCAAATATTACTTTAGATTTAGTTTAGCAATTACCGATGTTGATCTTGCGTATCAATTATTTATATTATACTTTTGGTTATTTGTGTTTGTGGAATTCGCTGATAAGAATTTTAATTAGTTACTATTAGTGTTTAAGTGCCCGTAAAACACTTACGTTTTCATGACCTAAACTAAGCGGTTTCTTTTAGAAATCCATTAAAATAGAACGAGGAAGTAAAACAGAACTTTCGATGAAATTGTATTTGCAAATTTGAATTTCATATTGTATTCCATATTTTATTTTTTTATCTAAACTGCTGAACAATATGAATGTTTTAGGATGTTTCGCGTAACTTCAATGCTTTTCTATTTATTAATTACCCATGCCAAAATTTAATGAGTTATGTAGCTGCTTTAACTATTTAAGGGTCTATTAAAGATGGTAAAATGACGGTGCTTTCCTGTTACTCTAGACGCTAGCCATTTTGTGCTGTGGCCAATTAATTAATTAAAGACAAATTTGCGGTGCACTGTATGAGCAGCTTATGTCCCCGTTCCATCAGCTGTGTAAGAGGAAATGCACCGGCATAAAGTTACTTATGACTAACTTTACAATTATCAGGCGAATATTACAAACAAAGGCGTTTTGCCTTTTTTTTGTTGAAATTTTATTTAATATTTCTTGTTTTGATAGTATGCATGTAGACTTTTTGCTCTTATATTTCAATTTATCTTTTGCTTTGATAATTCATAAGTTATTTTATTTACTATGTCTATCCGTACCGGGCAACTAAGTTTGTGAATTATGGCTCTAGGATAGCGCAAGGTAGGTTCAGAGCTATACCAGAAATGTCAAACTGTTCTAATGCGCTTGCAAGAGAACTGTGCCTACATCAAAACTTAAAGGGCCAATTTCTAAAACAAGATAAAGTGAGTTTAGATCTGTTTCTAAGTCTTTTTAATATTAGAAGGGGAGGAGAAGGAAACCCAATGTCTACAATCCTTTGGTCTAAACCTAAGACGCCTCAGTTTCATCTTAGAATCTGGTCCGCACGTTTGTCATTTTTGTATTTTAGAGACCGTCAAGGAGCGAGCTTGCTTGGACATTGGACCTGAGTGTAGTTTTGGAATGCATTGACCATTTGTTTAGAGTCTAGAAGTACGTTACAGTCGATGTTGGTTGGCGCCTGCCCGATTTCAACTAAGTTATTTTTGTCCGTGAGATCACTGAGTTGAAGGCTCTCTATAGGAAATCAGGAAATGTTTGATTGAACCTTTCCTATCCCTGATCTCTTTGAGCAAGCAACCCTATCTCCTGTCTAACAAAATGACAGACAATCTTTACAGTTCTTGGACAATGAACTGTTTTTATTTATAACACGGAAACGCTTGTGGCTCACATACTACGCCCTCACATTCCAGTCATTTAGAAAGACAGTCTCTGAACGATAGATTTGGCGATCGATTAATAGGTAAAGGTGGTCTAATTGTATTGAATCCGCTTTTGTCTGATCTGAACATGGTGAATTTATACAGCGTGCGTAGAAAAATGTTTAGCAAATGGGCAATTTTATTAATATTCACTTCTTGATAAAACCTTCTTGTATCGACTTCTTATAATGTTTCTAGCGAATAAAACCTTATTATTATTAACAGCAGAAAAACTCAGAATTGTTTATATAGCAATATATGGCAAAGATCACAGAGTCATCTTCTTAAATTAAATGTGCTTGCAACTCTTGACATATGTATTTGCCTAATTGTGAATTTAGCGCTTTTCAGCCCTTTTTTTAATGTGTTTCTGAAGAAGAGGTATTTCTGTTTGGCTTGTTTTAGGAAACGATCGTAACTGCATGCGTGTGGAGTCAAGCAATGTTTCAGAAACTAAATGTTTTGGGAAAAGGATAAAACTGAAATACGAGGTTTATACTATCTTGGAAACGGTCAAAATCATTTACAATAGTTTTTGATCGCAGAGAAACTGCTAAAAGGACTGATTTTCAAGACAAATTAAATATTCGAAGACTCATAGTGATGAGCCAAAGATAAATCTGCCAGAAAAAGGAAAAATAAGAAGCTGTTTTTCAGTTTTTAAAACCCAAAAGTTATCAGAACAATAATAGAAAGAAAAAAAATTTGTTTAAATTATACACTTTTGGAAAAATTTCATCGAAAGTTCTGTTTTACTTCCTCGTTCTATTTTAATGGATTCCTAAAAGAAACCGCTTAGTTTAGGTCATGAGCGGATCCAGGTATTTTATTTGGGAGCAGTAACAATCATCCTTGCAATTTTAAGTTGCAAGCAAAATAAGAAATGTTTGGAAATTAATAAATTGGCTGGATCTGACATTAGTGATGTCCCTATAGGAGATTAGAAAATGGCATTGAGTTACGAACCACGTGCTTATTTGCAATAATAGAGGTCTAGATATTTCCACGAATAATTTTTTAAACAATTAAGACTACAGCCAGTTAAATAGTCTCATATCAGACAGTACAGATTCTAGTCGAAACTCTCAATTATCTGTTTGAGATCCATCACATGTACCTTATAGAGGAAAATCTAATTTGCCAAAAGCTTTTGGTTAGATCTGAACATTTTCCAACGAATGGTTACTTTAGACAACAAAAAATCCCATAACCGATTCAAACAAGTTCTGGCCAAAATTTTAATTGCTTGATTGAGAAAGAACATTTCATTTGCCTAAAACTTTTGAGTAGGTCTGAACGCGTAGTTATTAGACAGTGAAGGCCGCAGCCAAAAGATCTCATAGCCAGACCAAACAAATTCTAACCAAAACTCTTAAGTTTTTGATTGAAATTTTTTTAAATCATTTCAAATTGGACAATGCAATTTTCCTCCACAAAATGCTTGCGATGCTTAAAAGAAAATGTCAATTAAAAGAGAATATAATTTTTTCTTGGTAACATTAGTCGGTCGACAGATCTTTTGGACAACTTGCAAATACATAAATGATTAATGAAGTTAACAGAAGTTAAGGAAATCTAATGACACACATGTGCATAAAAAAACTTATGGAACGCAATGAAAAGAATAAACGCCCAGAAATGGATAGACTAAATCAAAAAAAGGTACCTTAAAAATTAAAATTGACATAAAATTAACCAAGTGTGTAACCATCTTGAAAACAAGATCAAAAAGCTAAACTTCCTGTGTTTATCTAATAATCTACTGAAAATTAGATAAAGATACTACATAATAGGTGTGCATTTTAAAATAGAATAGAATCGAATATCGGAATAATTCGTGGAAAGTTCCAATGGTCAAAATGAAAAGGAAACGGAGAATGTCTACTGAATTATTTGTAAAATTCATTCGTTACTCACAAAGTTCAAATTACTTGGTTCAACAGTTTTAATATTTGATGGACACTTCTTTATCTCGATTATAAGATTGTTGAAGTAAGAGCAAACAAGGACAGCAAAAGTAAGGTTAATTATATAAAAGAATTGAACAACTCTGAAAGGGAAGTAATAACGAATGATTTACGAATGGATTAATTGACATAATTTACCTTTTATCTAATATTTTCGGCTTGAATTAAATAATTTGAAGATTTTTATTTTTGCTTTTTTTCTTAACGATGTTCTTTAAATAAGATAAAATCTAAAATGTTGTGTAAACTGTTTTAGGTTTGAACATCAACCGAAATATCCAATCAAAACATTTTCTATTAAAAAACAAATATAAAACTGGATCATTTGATTAACAAGCTACAAAGCAAAATAACGCGTATTTTTATGTAATTTGGTTGCAAAGCAAATTTTTAATAACGTGTTTTGCTAAAAATATGCTTTGAATTTTATTTTTGGTAGCGTCTATTCCATTTAGAAAATGTTATTGACAGAAACAAAATATATTCTGAAATTTTTACGAGCTTTCAGTTTCAAATAGAATATTTCTTTTGTTCTAAGTCGCAAATGCAAGTTGTTTCACAAATCTTATTTTTGAGGTTTTTTGTGAACTCCCCAAAAAAATGTGTGTGTGGTTTTCAGTCCCGCAAAAGAATTCAGACTCTTCTCAGTTTGTAGGTGAAATGAAATTTTGTAAACATATTCAGTAAAATATCCCCTATTGACTTTTAATTATGTGCAAATAACTAGCAAACATGATATTATTAAAATTGATAAAAAAATTGGTAGTTCAATAATGTCATAAATTTATTAGTTTAATGATCAATAAACAATTTTGATGGATCCTACATTATATTTACTAAAAATAAATTAACTTTATTACGACTCTCATAAAAAACTTTATTACGATTATCCTAGCTTAAAGTTGTTATATTGTTAGTTAATACTAACCTGTATTATTCTCAAAATCACCAACTTCGTCACTACTGAAACTTTCCGAAGAAGCGTCAGCTTGAGTTTTCCTATAAAAATTTAACTCTATTAAAAGTTTCTAAAACGCTTTTCACTTACATTGAACTTTGACGAGGATAATCAAGTAATAAAATAATGCACAAAACTACTTGTACGTGTAATAAAACCATTGCGTTGACTGTAACCTTCAAGTATTACCTTGTTGACTATATACGTATATGTCAAAAAGGAAATTAAGATCGCGCAGTCAACATTATCTATTTGATCTTGTTACTGTAATAGCGGTCCAAAACAAAACAATTTCGTATAGGTGTTGTTTGTTTAGACTTTTACTCTTTTTCGAAGGATTATCTGGTTTAATGTATAATATTATTTATGTTTAAAGCTACTTTTAGTAATAGTTAGTCGCAACTGTTGCACGGTATACTCCTAATTGTAATAGATTCTGTAATTTTTACAAAAGTAAAAAATGTGGTAATTATACCACGGGGATACACAGAAAAATTAAAGTTGTCTATAATTGTTAGAATAAAACTTAAATAGAAAATCAAACCCGAATCAACAAGGTTGCAATTTCGCCTCCAAAAAATTAATCCGAAAAATATCTCATTTCCCAGAATTTTAAAGTCAAATAAATATCTCGATTACGTGGTTCACGGTTTGACCACTCTATCCACTGAGTCAACACGATTCTCTCTGCCTACTCATTAAAACACTTATTTGGAGTTATATCATATCAATTTTCATTAGTATGAGACATGATTGCGTGAAATTCCGTTAAACCAATGCTTCAGACTAATAGATGGACAAAGGGTCTTGCATGTATTTAGTTTTTTTTCTATCTTCAACGTTTGAAAAAAAAACAGTCTGAATGTTGTTCTATATTGATGTTGCCTAAATATTCTCTTTTTAATATATAGGAAGCATTAATAAACTTATATTAGAGATTGTACTAGAAAGCAAAGCAGTAGCGGTAGCGATGGAAGATAGATCTACTTCAGGTATGCAGCCCTTGATTCCAAACACCCATCAACCGCTTCCTATTTTCTACAATTAGGCCATTATATCCTCGTATGATGAACCAAGGACAGTTAAGGCCCTCAGTCTCCGGCGACTTGCTGATCCCCAGCCAAGGAAGCGGTTTGAAAGGATGGCAAGTAAAGGGTGCTAAAAATCCCTAAAAACTACCAGGCTGCCAAAGATTATTAATATTATTATTAATAAAAGACACGCACAAAATATCATCCAATTTGAAAATACAGGCCCTCGAGTGGCATTCCTTACACTCTGACTAAACTCCAGGTATACTTTGAAGGTTGTACATATTATCTATGCTCCAACAACAAACCACACACAAGAAGATATTTCGTGTGTGGAGTTTCAAACCCATGCGTAGGACAATGCATAGGAATTTAGATTTTTGTAATTTTTGCTTCCCAAATGAACCTACAGGGGAGGTATTGGTATTAATCGAGAGGGTAGAAGTTCCTTCTCAATCTGGCACTACAAAATTAACCAGAAAATGCTTAGACTTAGCAAAATAAATTAATAATAAAATTGTCCTATGTACGGGTTTGAAACTCCACATTCGGTAGATAAATTCTATGATAACCTAACAGCCGCACAAAAAAAAACTTTTTCGGTACACACTTTTGATAGGCTATTTCAAAGCCAAATTGGAAAGTAGATGAGACGAGAGCAAGATTTCCTTTGTTAAACTATCTGCTACTGAAAAACCTTTACCAAACGAACAGCTTCTTCAAAAAGGAAAACACGAGGAAATGGACCTAAAATAAGCCCCAACGGCAAAACCAAAAACAAAATTGATGACATCATTGTTAACAGAAAAGATACCATTCAAGATGTTATGGTACTAAACAAATTCGCAATAGGGAGTGATCATAGAACCGTTAGAGCAAAAGTAGCAGTAAACGTCAAAAAGGAAAGATCTAAAATGGTACCAAGAGCATCGAGACAACCAGTAAGTCAAAACAAAGAAAGGTTAAAAGAAACAATCTGGGGAAAGTAAATAGCCAAGAGGAAAGTGAAGATATGGACTTAGTAAACGCTAACATTATAAACGCCATCAAAGAAGCAGAGAAAACGTGTACCAAAGTAAATACAAAAATAAACTTAACGAGGAAACAAAAGAACTTATGAAGAAATACGAAAGCGAAAATACAACATAAAAAAGATAAAGAGGGTTATTGAAAAAATAAGGGAATGAAAGTTCCAAGGAAAACCATGTCCGAAGGTTGAAAGAATATCAACAGACTTACCAAAAGAAACGGTTAATTACCAACTAACAAGACAGAGATACCCAACACTGTCAAAACATTTTATGCTAAACTTTACATTGAGAATATAAGGACACTAACAGTCCTAAAGTAAAACACCGGGGTTCAGAAGACAGACCATGTATCACTGTGGCCTTAAAAGAGATCAAGAACAACAAGTGACCCGGTGACGATAAAATAACTATTGAAGCCATAAAATCAGGAAGGCCACTACTTATACAAGAAATATGTAACCTCTTCAGCTTGTGTCTACGGAAAGGAATAACACCATCTCAGTGGAATAGAGCTGTAATAATAATAATAGTAATCCATAAAAAAGGCGATGTTACCAACTTGTAGAACTACCGACCTATAAGCTTTTTCTCCAAAGTATACAAACTATTTATGAAGATAATCACAGAAAGGCTAAAAAACAAGTTAGATTTCTACCAGCCTAGAGAACAAGCGGATTTTAGGTCTGGATACGACACTGACGACCATCTACAAGTAATAAAAACTCTAATAGCGAATTGTGCGGAGTACACCAAAATTTTGATCCTTTTGTTTGTTGATTACGAAGAAAAGTTTGACACTGTCAACCAGCACAAAATGCTAAAATCTCTTGCCGAGTGCCAAATAGATTCTAGGTGTTATAATTTAATTTGCATTATTGCTTATTCCTACGTTTGGACCGAAGTTTCGATTCTCCCGCCAGTTTGCGACCGCAGCATCACCTTGGTAACGGTGGCGCTGAGATCGGACTTCTGGTTGCGACGAGGAACACTTTGTATAGTGTTGATACGTATGGTGTGCGTTCGTTGTTGGTCTGTCGCATTGGACAACCATAAAATTATTTAGTAGCACAAATACATAATCACCCACAATATAGCATTGATTACATACTGCATAAATGAAGCTAAACAGATACAAATTAACATTAATAAAACTCAATTTATGACAAATCTTGTCAAGGGTGAAAGCATCCTAGTTGGCAAACCAGAAATTCAACAAGTGCACTCATATAAGTATGTAGGTCATGAGATACGTTTAGGAAAAGACAACCAAACCTGTAAAATCGTGAGGCAAATAGGACTAACCTGGGTTGCGTTTGGATGATTGCGCTATGTGTTCAGGTCTTCGACCAGTGTGTGTTGCCCGTCTTGACATATGGGCCATGAATCTTGCCTCTTACAAAGATTACGGTAAAAGAGATAGCCATCGCACAAAGAGCTATGGAAAAAGCAATGCTGGGCATGACTCTTAGGGATAGGGTGACAAATGTTGAAAACAGAAGAAGAACCGGGATGCGAGACGCTGTTGAAAAAATAGCAACCCTTAAGTGAAACTGGGCTAGATATCTAGTAAGGTATACGGACGACAGATGGACCAAAAGATTTCTATGCAAGAGCCTTTCGAAGTAGACATCGCCCTCCTACAAGGTGGTCTGATGACATTAAAAAACACAAACAAATTGGATGTGTGTAGCAAGAGATCGAAGCCAGTGAACGTCGATGGTTGCGCCATGATGAAGAAAGCAAGGAACACCTATGTTGCTTCTTTTTGCTCTGCTAGCCCATTCTTTTGAGGTACAACTGTTATATATGTACTCTGGCTAATTCTAATTGACAGCTGTTCCGTATAAAGAAACAATAAATTTACTTCAAGTATAGAGCAGAAACTGGAAACCTGTATGTTTTCTACAACACCCTGTATATGCCCTTATTTTGTAAAAATTGTATCGCCTATTTTCCATTAATAATGCTTTTGACTGTCACATTAAAATGATTTATATCATAAACTTAGGAGTAGTGTGAGTAATCAGCAACGTACAGTTTCAACCAAAGAAATGGCTTCATTCCCATTACAGGACTGCTACAGACAAACATCGCTGAAGCATGTGCTTCAAACTATCGGTCCACCCTTCTACCTACGCAAAAGATTCATTGAGTATTGATGTCCTTTTGTTTATCATTGGTCTAGAAGTGGTTGCAAAAGTTGAATAACTATTTTCTTCCGATCCGGATGTGAATATATTGTTTTGCTCCCAAGAGATTAGTTGTATATTTCATGTATTCGTATCTAGAAGTAAAGTAATCTTGCCATTAATATTTAAACTTTATTGTGAAACGTGAAACTAAATAATCTAAAGATCCAACAAATGAGTTTAATGCGCGCAGCGGAAATAATTTGTTCTGAAGATTTCTTTTGTATCAAAAATCTATTTGTTTAGAATCTGCATATATTGATACTAAAGCTGGCTTCCGTTGATTTACAATAGTCGGGAGATTCTAGTAGCGTACCCAGGCAGTGTTCCCTTAAAGAATGGAAAATAGCACGACTGATTTTAATATAAAAATCAAGACGAACTTATAAGCAAAAAATCCAATTTAAATTATTATTTCTTATCACCACAATCGTCCAGTTCTTTGAATAACTTTAAGCTGAGAGACTAATTGATGAAAGAGAATAAATTATAACACGACTAGACTTTGCTGGCGTAGAAAAATAGAAGACGTACACGAACAGGAATTACATTGTCCTTCTACTGTGCTTCATAGGAGAGAATCATACTGACGCTAAAAAATGTAATATCCAAGAAAAGTGCCAGACAAATGGATAATTTCTGATGGAGTAAGAAGTACAGTAACGTCTAACACTCTCAAAGTTCAGCCTTGAGACTGCGACATCTTGGAACCAGAGATAACAGATGAGTTTAATGCGCGTAGCGGAAATAATTTGTTCTGAAGATTTGTTTAAGTTTCTTTTGGGCCAATAATCCATTTGTTCAGGACCTAATTACATATATTGATACTAAAGCTGCATTCCGTCAATTTACAATAGTCAGGCGATTCTAGTAGCGTCCACAGGGAGTGTTTCCTTAAGAATCGAAAATATCAAGATTGATTTTAATAGAAAAATTGAAGCAAAAGATTAAATTTAAATTAATATGCCTTATCAACACAGTCACCCTAAACTAGTTATAGCCGAGAGACTAATTGACGAAAGAGAATAAATTATAACGATACTAGACATTGTTGGCGTAGAAAAAAAGAAGACGTACACGAATATGAATTACACTGTCCTTCTACTGTGCTTCATGGGAGAGAATCATACTGACGCTAAAAAATGTAATATCCAAGACGAATAATAGACAAATGGAGTGCTAATGGAGTAAGAAGTACAGAAACGTCTAAAGCTCCCAGGGTTCAATATTGAGACTGCGACAACGTCTTGGAACCAGAGGTAACAGAAATAACTTTGATTCGCCGATAAAAGTACTCTGATGATCAAGGTAAAACTCAAGACAAGCTAACACAAAGGATACAAGCAGCTTTTAGCATCTGAGCGCGACAATCACAAAGAAAGCTCTGTAACTAGCAACCAAGAAGGCTGAAATTGTGGCAATACTGTATTGAAAACTAAAGCTAGAGCAAAGCCACATCTAAAAAGCAATTAAGAAAGCATTAAGCAGACTGATGTCGAGCAATAGAGATCCCATGGTCAGCCAAAAAGGAATCCTTGCAACAGCTAGAAAGACAACATATGAGAAACTAAATAAGAATGTATCGAATAATTGCCGCAGAGGTCGTTCAAGTAATATTTAAAGCAATTCCAATTACATTAATGACAGAAGAAAGATCTACAACCTATAAGGAAGACGTAACAACAAACAAAACAATCCGAAAGAAGTGATATCAAAATATCGAAAACGGCTAATTAAAAACATCGATTAATATTTTTCAAAATATTTCAAATGGTTCATGACGAATGCTGATATTGCAAAAACATCTACATCTGCAATATCACATTTTTCGAATGTGCACAACTATAAAAATCAGAAGAAGAAGAAAATTAACAGAAAAGCAAAAAGGCAAGATAGAAACGGATAATGGGAGTAACACCAACAAACGTAAACAGACGTACACATTATGAAATAGCAATCCTACTTCGAAGACATGCTTAAAGACGATTCCGGACTTGATGAAGAGAAGAGGTTTTAGCAGCTAAGAGTCGGCCGCGCAACAGCAAGGATCGAGTGTTCATGAAGATTTTTTCCTTATGGAAAAACAGTTCACTTTCATTAAAAATAATTATTTTAATTCCATAAGACGTTTCTACGAATGCACACTCTGTACTGATCATCTTATGAGCAATGCTTTAAGGTAGGCCTTGTTCTATCACTTACACTTGTGAATCCCTGAAGCCCTGCTGCTTTTAATTGAGCTTAATGTTTTAATATATGGGAGCATTTACGCAGGTAGCGTTTGTTTAAAAAAAATAAATCAAACTATTTAAGTATCTAGGTTTATTTCATAATTGGCTCCCATAGGTTTCGACATAATTTTATCTTTCTTGAAAAAACAAAACAACTTTAAGCCAATTCTTTGTTACCGTCCCATTGAACCGTTCTTGAATAATCACAGATTTGCGGCTTATTATTTGAGTTAATAATAATTTTATATAATTATTACAAATTATTTGGAGCGTAAAGCTATTATTTGAAAATTGTTGTAGGCATCGGTTCGTGATTATTTAGTAGTGCTCTACTAGGTGCTAGCTATAATCTACGAAAAGCGCTTTTAGGATTATGAACTTTGAGTTTGATAAATTTTCTTCTAATTAACCGGTATAAGGCATTTAAGCTTCAATCAGAATATACTAAAAGCCCAAATGAATCGATTGGAACAGAGATGGCGTCGGTATCTGTGACGGTTGGTTTTCTTGAACTTAGCTTTGTGTTCAGTAATTTAATGAGCCGAGTTTTGTATTACGCTTTTGTTAGTATGATCTGTGTGTCTATTTTGATAAAAACAAAAGAGTTTGTCAGTTTCAGATGTCATTTGCATGTCCTCACTCAAACATGTTGGCTGTTTTCTACAGTTGTAGTATTTGATTGTTATTTTCAGCATAATATAGTTTTATATCGTCCATGAAGGGATTTCTTGTTTTCCAGATGTTTTCTAGAACTGTGTAAAAGTTTCCGTAAGAGATTAAGTCCTAAACAGAAAAACAATAAACCTAGAGTTTATATCGTAAGTTATCGTGATAGTTGCCCCTTGATATTATGCAAATACATGATTTACAAGAATTAGGTTATGATCAAGACTATTGCGACTTTACAAATCAATCCTCTTTATAAAAAAACCTGACGACGATTTGAAATAATTTTTTTCACCAATGAGATTAGAAATTTCGAATTTTGTTTTAATCGAAATTGTTGCGTGCAATAAAAAACCCGAACTACCAGTGTTTTCGACATCTCGTCAATGTTTTCTAGTATCTTGTTTGACCGTAAATTCAATTTAGATCCGTAACAAACTGTGTAGTAGAACATTCACTTTATCACTCTCACCGGCTGCTCTAAGACCGTACAATTTCACTTTCGCGTTGTGATTTTTTCATTTATATTGTTGTATTAGTAATTACTGATTGTATTTGCTTACTATTGTGCTCCAAAATTTTTTATTGTAATTTTTGTGGAAAAACAAACAGGCCTTTCCATCACAATATGTAGAAAATTTTAATTAAAGTTCCTGTTTAAAGAAAAATGTAGAACACAAATGCATTTACATACTACTAATTAAAAATAATTTCTGTAACGTTTGTTTACTTTATCTGCATAACACAATTTATCCAATAAACAATTGTCGGTGTAAACTACTCTAAATACACTTAACGTGTTTACTGTTAGATAATGGAATTACAACAAACATAGAATTCTGCAATAAAAGTACCAAGGAACTAGGTAATTCGAGAAGAAATCGGAGAAGGAAATGCGAGTTGCGGGCATCCTCGTGCCTCTTATTTTAAGTGTTTTAGTTTTTCCGTATTGAAACGGTTGAGAAATTCCGTGGGGGAATGAAGTTCTAACACGCACACGTTGGCAGAATGTTAGTAACTTTCGGAGACAAAATACAATAATGAGGAAGATAAAAAAGTACGTAAAAGTTCTACAAAGTATCTGGAATCGATTCAGGCGGCTGAATTATTACATTACGTGTCCGTAGACTGTATACAGTTTTTATGAACAACGGGGATCCGAGACTGGAATTCATAGGTTTTTGTTTTGCAGCAGACGTATTTTCTAAAGCCGGTTCTTCTTTTTTCTCATTATATTTAGATACGGATTTTGTTACGCTTTCCATCAAAACGGTAAATAACAAAGATGAAAGTTCTATTCTTAATAAAAATTAATAATGGTCTCAGAGAGCTAGTTACAGCGAAAGCTTCCATCATATTCAGCTCATGTATGTAATATGTATATTCTTCGATAAATTTGATGAGCTTTCCATAAATTCAACTATTAGCAAAAATTCTCAAATGTCTAAAGATAAATCCTTCCCAATAAAACTTATCAATCCCAATTTATTAAATGTTTTCTTCCGAAATTACATAACTTTGAAAAACTCATAAAAAATTGTAACAATTTAAGTTTTAAACTTATCCATGAAAATCAAAAAAGTTTGACAAACTTAAACCTACCAAATATATTACTTCTGTATTTTTTTTAAATAAAAAATTTAAAATGTAATTTAAAGCCTCCTGTAATGTTACTTTGAGTTTACATTTAAGTAATTTCTAATTAGTCTGAAATAAAGAGTGTCTTTTGGAGTGCCGACGTTAAAGAAATTGCCAAAGGCTTCTAACTCGTTAAAGAATTTAAAAGTTTATGACCTCATTCAAAATTTAACGTAACCTCATCAGCTGTATCGTTTTCTTCTGTTATTACGCGGTTACTTAAATGTTAAAGAAAGGACGGGGGAGACTCCTTTTTATTAATATACTAATAGATTAGAGGAACATTTTACTTTTAGAATACATTAGAGGTTATTGTTATTATTATTATTATTACTATGTGACAAGATATCTCTAGAGCAACTTCACTCTTTCTAATACAACAACAAATATTGCATAATGAAAAAAGAAAGCCTACTACATAGCTATGAAATTCCAATAGAGATTACGTATCACATACATTGATTGAATAAGTTACAATCGAGATTCAAGTTTCCGTCCCAGAGAAAACCATCGAACAAAGCCGTCCGCCTCTGCCCTCGAACATCCATCAACTGATTCGTGAGAAGCAAAGAATATATAGAGAATTCCTTCGTACCCACGATTTTCTGATGAAAATACAGGAAACGATTTAACGTCCTTGTTTTCCTGTATACGTTGGTCGGCCTTGGATTCCAGAAAATTCTTTTAAATCCAAAACGATCGCAGAATAACAGATAAATTCAATTCCCATCCCTTTGTGACACTAGCTACGACATTTATCTTGATCCAGCAATAGATTTCTGTTTCCAAGTCTTACTGCCAGACATCATCCGTTCAATCCTCAGAAGGTTCTGAGCCCACCTGAGAAACGACTTCCAAATACTTAATTGCAGTCTCTGCTGTGAACACTTCCACTTGGAAAAAGCCAACAGTCGTCATGACACTAAAACTGCTCGAGTCTCCCATAAACCCATCTTCTTACATGCTCTTGACCCTCTTCAACGTAATCAGAAACGTTTTCGAGAAAATATTGACAATGCTCAGCTAGAATTTCTGGAAAATCGCCACCTCCTTCCCGACCTTCCGTCCTGGTAGATTTACTACGGGCTCTATTACCATCTTCACATTGATGATACAGTAAGCTGAGTCGAATTAGTTAATTGGAATAGCTTCAAGTTATTAATTATTACAGTTTTGGATATAGAAGGCATGTAATGTGTAAATAGATCAAATTGACCTACGGTAAGGTTTGACAAGAAAAGCTTTGATGTGCCACGTACAGTATTGTATCTTCTGTATTCGTCAAGACCAACCCACAAAAAACTAACGTCATGCTATTTCGCCGTAGCAGCTACGCTAAAATAGCTAGATCCAGTCCAACTATGGAGCTCCCGCTTCCAACTTTCACATCTATACCTATCTGGGAATAATCTTCAAGACCACTTGGGAATAGAATGACGACTTAAAGCACTACCTAAACATCGACTTGCTCTCCAGACTTAGTGACAACGGCATTATATACTTACAAAGCCTACCTACCCTGTTTGGACCACTTTCACTAAATTAAATTAAAAACACCTAAAATGAATAGGCCTGAAAGTTTCGTAGACGCTATCTCAGATTAAAGATTTTCAAAGACATTTTGAATTATTAAAAGGTAAAACGATCTTATACCCAAGGTCGAACAAGTCAAAGTTATTGCTACTGAGTCTTCAAACAGATTGTTCACAGCAAGGGTTGCGGTTGATTGAACCAAACTGCCATTGTTAGACAACAATTCGAAAGACTACTGCTAACCAAAGATCACACAAACTTAAAGTGTGGTCTCTTAGGAACAAGAAACAACATAAGCAGTTTTTGCTAGAAAATAAGAAGTTTTCAAAAAACAACAAACGCGGGGTTAAAGCAAAAGGATTAAATAAAGTTAAGTGTAAGTAAAGAAGAAACCTTTCTAGTAGAAAATAGGTTAGCAAGTAAAAAATTGACTTAGGCCTTGATTTATTCAAAAATTTTATTACCGCAAGGCAAAACACAAAAAGGGTATCAAAGATAAATGAACTACTTTTTCGCAACAAAATCAAATAATCATAGCAAGATTATTGTTTTTGTTTTGTAAACAGTTCTATCTACTGTGGAAATCTACCAAGTCTTAAAGGGGTTTTCAAATTTTGTTGAAGTGTCGTTTGAGAAGCAGACAAACATCAAGGACCTATTGACAAAAAAGCCAAAACAGAATTGCTTAAACTTCTTCTACTCTACAACCATGACTTTAGAAACTTACTTTGTCTAACCTCAATACTCAGGAATTTCAAATCTTAAATCCTGCAGTTACAAACCACTTTAAGTTCATTTCAAACAGTATCTCCAATAATAACTTTCTATCATCTCTTCTTTCTTGCTAATAATACTAAATTTTGTAAAGGGTATACCATCATAACTCTGCAGAATGTGCTTTTATTCAAGGTCTTGGGAGTTTTTCATGTTTTATAAAATTGGAATTTTAAAAAACTTGATTGATCACCAAAGTTACATTTATTGATTTACTTCAAACTTACAGTACACAGTGCACGATGTAATGAGCATCACCAGCAACATCTTGATTTTGTTTTCAGATTTTACAAAAGTAAATTAACGTAATAAGTAAAATATCTGCTTCATTCTTTCATTAAACCAAGCCTGCCTGATCTAGACATTATGATATTTCCCTTCAGAAATTATCGACTGTCTGGCATAACCTATATCTTTATTACATTTAAGAATTTTTACAGTATGGACAAGTAAGCCATGAGTAAATCTGTCCGATAAGGCGTTTGGACAATGGACTCAATAAAAAATTTGGGGTGTCATGAAGAGTTAGGTGATATATTTTTAAAGAACTGCATTTAGATCAATAGGCCTTTCTATACGAAGGAAGACTACCCAATTAAACATATAAAATGGATAAAATTCTAAATCTAGAAGCTATTCGAAGACCTCCATTGAAACTCGACAAAATGCAATGTCTAATGACCTTGATGGAATATGTACTCATAGATAGATAGAAATAAGAATACTGTTTGCTTACAATGAAGGTTCGGATGGGCTTTGCCATTTCTTTAGCTTGACTACGTTTTTGACTTTCTCAAGCTTGGATCTTTACAGTCTACACCAGCAGGTGCACCATTGTATCAACCAACAGTACCTCATATATCTACATATGATAAAGTTTTGTACATACTCAACTACAAATTAAGAATTTGCATTGCGTCTAATTATGTTTGTTGTAGAATCAAAAAACAAATATAAGAAAAAAGGGATTTTCTCTCTAAATGCACCGAGAGTTTATTAATTGTTAAACTCCTATTTTCAAATTTAATTCAGAAAATGTGACAAACTTGAATTTCCATATCTAATATCAAACTTTGATTTCACTGCGAAAAACTACTTGGGCGCTTCTTGAGATTTTTTAATGTCCGACAAGTCGCAACGCCTAGGCTACTTTCATGTTGCTAAAGAAAATGAATTTAGTCAAGAAAATTCGATGCAGACATAATGTCACCAGCAAACAGACCCGGTGATCCACAACATCGACAGAAAGTCAGGGTAAGTATATGCATTGTGAGGTTAGGTGCACACTATTGTTGATAGAAAAACTTCCTTCTACTAAAACATTCTGTCAAAATTACTGAAGTGGGTTTTATTAAATCTGCAAAATTATTTGTAGATCTACCCCCGTATACTGCGAAAGATGTTGTTGGAAACGTTATCCTGATAGACACTAAGATTATTTATTATAAACAAAATCAAATTTTTAAAAATTCAAGTTAACTTAATTATATTCCCCTAGAAAATAAAAATGAACACATCAACTTATATACCATTAGGATTATAAAATTAGGAAAGCCAATAACCGTCCAACCATTAATAATTTACGTAGAGTTCGGGCGTCCGCATTAAATGTAATAATGTTTAATGCGACTTAGTAGTTAAATATTCAGAACTTTAAATTTTAATTAAAAATCGATTCTTGTAGAATTAATTAATTTAAACAACGCGCTGTTTAGTGATGGAACGGCCTGGAAAAAGTAGTGACTGATGCTTGTGAAGTTTCGATTCAATTTAACCGGGCGAACAATTTTGATTCAAATTGATTGTCTTCTTTGTTTATTTTAGAAGTAACAATTTAATTAATTCTGATGTATCAGTCTATTTTGAAAACTCTGTTTTTGTGTATTTTTTGATTTCCTCTGTGTTTAACCTAATTAAAATTTTGTTTATGAGCTTTATTTTCTGCAAATTACAAAGAAAATATTTGCTTTCATCAAGCATTCTCCACTTAAAAAACGTTTCAGTTACCTACTCTTTAGAACATTCTTCTTAGTACAAAAAACTTCAATTGGTTATTTGTTGAAGGATTGTTAAGAAAACTTATAATTTTGCTTGTTCTACGCTTGTTCAAAATTTTATTTTTGCTGAAAGTTCTGCGTGAAAATTTCAATATTTTTGAAATAATTCTTTGGTTGTTTTATCTAACTGCTTATGAAAATTAAATATTGATGCGCCATTTTTCATAAAGAAGGTAAGAATTTTTTTTACTGGCGAAATGATAAAAGAACTAATTAAACAAGTCATCAAATAGCGAGGGAAGTCATAATTGATTTTCATCAACCAATAGGTACTAATTTTGTAATCTTTTTGTAAGAACCTGATGACAAATTATTACATTCTGTCAGTCTTTACAAATTAAGTGAGAATTTCAACCACTTTCAACTTAACTACCACATAAATTCTGATTAGTGCTTGATACTAGTAGTACTAACAATGTTAAAATGTTTAATAGAAATAAATCTAAAATTTGCCAACGGCAACGTATCTGCTTTCTAATTCGTCAACAAATTAGAGGAAGTAATAAAAGTTGAAGGATATATACAGTGTTTATTAGCATTTAATATTAAACGAACTGAAAACTATGCTGTAATAAATGTTATATTGCACTCAAGACATAATTTGCTCTGAAACACGTAAAATTTCAAGCACAACGCATCAAAGTTCATTTGATATTATTAAAACTAGAACAGACGGAGTAGTTACTAAACTTTGCAAATCAAATTTGCTAACTTTATAAAAGGTAATTAACACCATATTTGAAAGTAGAGTATAAGTTACAAAGACTGAACATTACTTAAATGAAATACTTGTGTCGAATATGTATTTTACAGAGCAGGGTATAATAAAAGTTTTCTACATTATTTGCTAATTTTAATTACGGTATATCAAAACTTTCTTAATGTATTAATAAAGCATATCGTTGAATAATCAAAGCAATTCAAATAACACAAGCGAATACTTCATTATCGTAGGGATTCAGGAGTATTATTAAAGACGTGGCAGAGAGTTGAGCTTGAAAGCTAACTTTGAGCTCAGGTGTAAATAAAAGATCCTTAATTATACAAGTTTTAGAACTTACATGTTCCGCATCAACGCCAAAATAAATTGCCATAGTGAGTACAAGTTTTAGAAAGGCTGCAACAAAACGAAACTTTCAAAATTACGGCGTCTGCAACGGACATTTGATTAGAAATTGCTAAGGATTCATGTTGGTCTGCATTGCTGCCAGCTTTGCGATGGCACTTATAATTAACAGCCAGATATAATTAATGCTGTACAATGTAAATGCGAGAAACGGAATAACCAAGGTGGAGATTTATTTGTTAAATTTATATAAGCAGTTTCAAGTGCTGGTTTTAACTAACCTTATTATAACTTTTTTAGTTGTAAAATTCCGTTTTATATCTTTCGTCTTGTTTTTATTCTAGTTTCCTGCAACGTTTTTTACACATAGATAAAATACGTCATACTAGAAGGAATACAGAAATATTTTTACTTTAAACGAATTTTATTGCGAGATCTAAAAAGGGACAGAAAATCTTGTAAAGCAAATCTAAAACTTAAGGTCTTTTATCTTAGATATACTATCGCTTTTAAAGATAAACAAGCACGCTCAATTTGTTTGTGAAAACAGATAAAGAAATAACTTGCTAATTGCTAAAAGTTTTGTGAGTGAATAATTAATAAATAATCAAAAAATTTTAAAAAATGTCGCAACAAGCACAAAGAATAATAAGCACAAATATGTAAAGGTCATGCCTGTAATTTTCTATCATTGGCAGATGTACGTCTACGTTTCTCTAACGGAGAAAGCGATTTTTGCAGTTGTCAAACCTTTATTATAACCCACACCTATCCACACTGATATGACATTTGTTCATTCTCGTAGTCTGTTACCCTACTAAATAATTACTTGTACGACTTAAAAAGGAGAGAATGTCATTGCGATGGTATGTAGTAGTTGCAGTAGCAGTATGGGGAGGTTTAAACTCTACGACTGAATGTCTTCTAGTCTTCTTTCTATTCTCTGCTCGAACCTACCTATTTCGAGCACAAAAGTGAGAATATCAGTCCAGACAAAAGTACTCAACTCCATGTAACGGTAACGGTCTGTAAGGTCTTAAATCACACAATCTTCACATACTTTCAGAAAATGGAAAGACGTTTTATCGTCATTCTCAGAACTAGGGCATGTTTGGTTCTCCTCTTCACCTATAAGCGAGAGGCGTCTTCTTAAAATGTAATTAAAAAACTTAGGGTCCTTCAGTTCTTGCCGTTATACTTAAGGCTGACGCAGTCTGTTGCCTTGAAATCTCCAAAAAGGGTTTTGTTCGCGCTACGCCCAGATGAAATGTGTCTCCTATTCAAAGCATCTGCACACTTTTGAACAAGAAAATTTTTTGTTGTCCAAACAGATGTAAATCCTTGTCTCCGTCGCCTTCGTTTCATCTATGTGAGCCACCAATTGGAAAACCGTGATGTATTTATCCAAGGCGAAGTTTTTTAAGATTCATGCCTACTCACGAAGGCTGCCTCCCATCCATACGTGATCTGTCTGTATAGAAAACCAGCAAATCTTGTTGTAATTTGACCTGTCCGCTCTCTCACTGTTTCTTAGTTGAATTGTAAGACACTTCCTTTTCTATTAACTGCACTGTTCGGGCATGTCCCGTATTCATTTCTTTTCATAGCCATAGTGCTGAATCTTGTATTTTGAGGTGAGCCGCTATGGTCTGTTTCTTTATTCAAAATGAAAGGTCTGGTAAACCTAGTAGTCGTTTCATTGCATCAGGCCCAGACAGGCCAAACTTTGAATTTTATATATTTAAAATGACAAAATAAATGTTACTTGATTTATTTTACTAAAATATTTCTCCAGTTAATAGAAAAGCTCGATCTAAATTGATATTTCAAATTTTTTTCTTGTAGTTTTCTTCTCTACTTTCTACTTTATTTTTTGGGCATATTTAAGGCCAGACATACCTAATTAATTTGACGCAAAAAA
>VTPC01090226.1:214369-240694 GCA_011009095.1 Ignelater luminosus | reverse complement strand
AAAATCAAATAAAATAAATTCGACGTGCTTAACCTTAAAGTTGGATAAGCTCGACAAGGATAAACAGGTAGAAAAGCTCAATCGGTTCAAACATTTCAGGCAACTCAATAGATCCAAAAAATTCATTTTATCCGACAAAATCTAGTGATTTCAAAAGCAACACGAGTTTTAGAATTTAAAAACTCTACTCATTTGAATAGTTCAATTATTTCTAATAATCAATTTTGTCTAATTGCAACTGATTTAATAACAACCCTTCTGTTTAATACGATTGAGAGTAACTTAACTCAACTCAAACCTGATTTAATAATTTTATTGTTACAACAAGAAGGATAAAACACGTTTGCGATGGCTTTGGGAATTGCAAGTTCCGGATTAGAAATCAATACTGGATTAGAAACAGAGTCACTTTTTCAAATTGCAACTTCATTGCTCAGACTGAAAGGCTCGAAATGTAAATCAATAACTGCTACAGGTTGCGTGGAGTAAATGAAGAAACATTTAACTGCTGTCTCTGTCGGTGTATCCCTAATAATAATATTATTATTATTGCATCAACGATTTAATTAATCATAACTGATTGTAGATCAAAACATCATACTTTACTTACTAATCAATTGTTGATGCAATCAGCTCTAAAACTCTTTAATTTAAAAATTTATATTATGGATTTTTTGTTTTTTTTTTGTTCAGATTGTGCACTGTACTGTACTGCAATGTTTCCAAAGCATTTATCAGCAAAACTTTATGTATTTACTAAGGTGCCTTTTAATTTGAAAATAAAATTGAGAATTAGTAAAATTCATTATTGTAACCAAGAACCCAATGATAATTACAACAGTATAAGTCACTTTTCCCACACTTAAGATATTATGACCGTGTTAGATGCATAATTATGATAAGATAGTAGCTTTGATAATACTATTTGCACTACATTCAAAGTTACTTTATGCTCTGATATTATATGATGAGCTTCGGAATTGCAAGAAAATTTAATAAACTTGTAGCAGGAGCGGCAACAACAATGTTGTGCCTCATAAAATATTTACAAGTCATTATATCTCATAAAAAATTAACTACTAAAAAAGCATTTTGAAAATGTTATTACGAATCAAAATTGAATTTTAATTTCTAATAAAATTTTATTGGCATTCTTCCATCAGATTAAAAATTGTAAATTTTTGATTGGACTGCCATTGAAGTTGAAATACAATTTTTTTCACAACTAGCTCTTCAGGACAAAGCGGATAAATAAACTTTCAGTCTATTCAAACTTTTCACATCTGTAAAAGTGGCAATGTCCTAATGTTTTCTTAAGAAAAAAAGATCAATTGTACTGAAAAAGGTTTTTGTATTTGAGCAGGTTCAAGTGGTATCTAAATGGGTTAAAGAGTCCAGATCAAACAGTGTATCCTCGCATCTTCCAATAAATCAAATTAGGGAAACTGCGGCTAGTTCGGGATAAACCTATTCCAGCTGAACCACAGACAAGGGTCTGGATAAGTCTCTAGAGAATAACGGTGTCAGAGCGTAATACATATTGTAAACTTAGTTTTTCTTGACCCATGTGTGCATTTTTTCCAACTACCTCCTTCTACTCCTTCCTTGTTTCGAAACGAAAAATTTCTAAACCTCATTGGATGGTCTTAGATAAAACACTGTAACAGTTTTCCTGTTTATAGAGTTCACTGTATTAAAAAGAATTGAACTGATGCACCTGTGTAACGCAAAGCTGCTGTCTAGTGGATCATGAAGGGATTAAATCCCAAACGAGCTTTAATTCTGTTACGCTGATAAAGCACCAGGCATGTGATTGTTAAAGCAAGTTGGAAACTTGATTTGTAGCCAAATAAAAATCAAAACAAGTCGTAAATACATTCACCTATAAACGTGTCGCAAAGTGGCGGGCGCGCTGACGCTGCAGCCCGGGGGTGGTTACCCTAGCAACCTAGCGGTTGCAGCTTTCGTCAGAAAGACCTTAATATACCTGTATATTCCTGAGCATATGTGAAAATAACTACCTTATGATAAAATCTGAATTTATTTGGACAAATCGATCTTGTAAACGTCTTTCTAATATACTGCTATTGAAATCTGCCATTATCGCTGAAAATTAATTTTCAGACACAAACAATCAATATTTATGGCTTCGAAGAGATGATTATATTGTGTAGGAAATAAAAGATTTTTGTAATTTGTAAGGTTTGCAGTATAATATTTTCGTAAGACAATCTGGAACAAAAGGGCGAGGTATGGAAGGCAATAGAAAAAAATTGTTTGAGATAATGAGGATGAAATTTCCTTCCAGACATGGTACAATTTAAAAATCATTTTTGTACGAGAATTACTGACAAGAAACGAATTGAGGATTTCTAAGAATTTTTATATTTTTAAATTACCCGACGATATACCCATTATTCTAAAATTTCCTTTAAATTTTAAATTCAGAATTATCTAAAACTTGAGGTAGATTATTATTTAATCTCAAGAGGGAGTTTCAAATTTCTATATGTACTTGAAATCTAAAGAATATTTACCTAAATATAGAAATGGGTTTAGAATGATTTAATGACGTTCAGGATAAATACAATCTGCCTAAAAATATTTTTTGATCTTCCTTTTATAGCATTTTGAAAACTTCAATGAGCAACAAATCCGTTAAAACAAAATTGAGGTAACGAATCTTTAAAATTAAAAATTTCAACAGATTTCTTAGTTTTGTGACTGGTGCTTGAAGCTTTCCATAAAAAAATCAATTAAAACAAATTTTTTTGGAGGTTTGCAGATCTAATCTTATAAATAATACAACACATGAGATTCTATACAATTAAATATTTGCGTTCTTTAACTTGTTGATCTCCTAGTAGTTACATTTTAATCTTCTTATAGAAATACGCATTGTATATAATTACACCCAACTTACGTTCCTTTTCTAATGCTTTAATTCCATAGCGGAGAACTTGGTTTGTTGGTATTAGAGAGTTTTCTGTTTATTTAAAATATCTTTGTCTCCTTAGAGAGCAATTAGGGTTAAGGCAAGTTACTAGCATCTAAACCAAGGCGTAATAAGCGTCTGCTAACAGGATTCTAATAAATTAATCCTTTTGTAACTTTTGTTGATAATGAATGTTACATAATTTAGTATGATTTAGTTTGATTTTAATAATTTTTTTTAGTTGAACGTAAAGCTTTCAAAATTCCACCATTCTGAATATTGAATATTTAAACGTTTTGCTGAACTGTTTACTAACATTGGTATATGCAATTAGAGAGAGAATGTAATAACGAAAATAACGTGCCCTATATAGGATAGCATCCATCATCAGTAAGTTAACCTGTCGTAAAAGTTACCAAAGGAAAACACGTTCGGCTGCCAGTCACACTCGCAGCGACATATTTTCTTTATTTAAGTGAATAAGTATATTATGCGAACCCCGCCGTTGCCGGCTCCAAGCCCGAATGAGAAAAAAGGAGGAATCCTCTCTTTAACCTCAATAAACTAAACCTAGGTTTTGTGTGTCCTAGGGAACCTCCGCCCCTACATACACAGACTATCAGTGTAGAGAAAGAAGAAAGGGGCAGGCATGAAAGTCTTGAGGAGGCAGCCCTGCTATTATGCTAGGGACCTACAGGCTAATCCCTTGTATTCCTTAACTTAACCGATTAAACGGAAAAAGGAAAGGAAAACTGGACTGTCAGAAACCGGATAAGATACGGCGCTTAAAACGGACAATCAAACTAGCCTCTTGGAACGTACGAAATTTAAACGGCAAAGAATCAAAAGTCAAAGTCACTGTCCTTACAGAAACTAAGAGGTATGAAATCATTCTTCTAACTACATTCAAGAGTAGCCAAAACAAAAAAAAACAAGAGCTGGTGTTGTCTGTCTTATACATAACGACTGGGTAGGCGCTGTGCAGGACTAAACTTTAAAAGACGAAAGAGGATAACGAGGATGAGAAAGCGGAAACCAAGAATAAATTGTATGAAGCACTCCAACGAGAACTAGTAGACGATACTAAAGGAAAAATCACTCTGCTGAGAGATCTCAAGTACCATCCCTAGAATGAAAAAATACCTACAGACTGGGAAGTCCATTGTTAAAAAAAAAGACAGCAGAGAATGCAGCAACCATAGTGGAATATCTTTGTTAAGTGTCCCAGGAAAAATCTATTTTAGGATACTTGAAACTCGTCTTAGAAGTCAAGTGGAGTATCAACTGCTAGAATCACAAGGAGGTTACAGGCCAGGCCTAAGGCAGATTTCAGAAAAGACCATATAATATGATAAGGAAGTCCACATATGTCACATACATTTGGTTAAAGCCTTTGACAGCGCAGAATGAGCGAAGTGTAAACAGAGGCCTAACAAGCAGAATACAGTGCTACTATAAAACCCGCAGAAATTACATCGAAACGGGTAGCTCGCAGTCAGAATAATTTTGTACAACAGCTAGGGTCAAGCAGGGTGACAATATTAGTTCTCTTTTGTTTGTACTACTGATGGATGACGTGCCAAGAGAAAGTCAGAAGTCAGAATTAGTCTATGCTGACAATGTAACCCTGATTGCTGGTAGTGAAAGAGATTTACAAAAAATTTACAAATTTGGGCCGTTGAGCTTAGAAAGTTGAAACTTTTAATTAACATTGCTAAGACCCACACGATGGTAATTAGTCGATCCCCAGTGCGGCACCAGATCACAATCTTAGCAGAACAGCTCAAACAGGTTGACAAATTTAAGTACCTGGGATGCACAATCAGTTCAGATGGAAAAATCGATGAAGAACTAAATGAGAGGATTGGCGCCGCCGACGAAAGACTCTATTGGGCTCCGAGTTGAACGTTTATAGGGAAGAAAAAAGTGTCGAAAAGTATAAAAGTAGCAGTATTTAATTCCATTATCACATACGGTTGCGAGTCGTGGGTCTTGATTCCAAATCGGTTTAATCGCCTCCAAACAATGGAAATGAGGTATCTTCGAAGAATAAAAGAGAAAACAAGAAGCAACAACCCTTGACAAAGCCAAGCTAACATGGTTTGTGTAGCTCGTATGCCACCTGAAAGGCTGCCTAGACTCTCTATGGAGACTAGATATGTATGAAGGGAAGAGACCGCGAAGAAGACGTCGTTTCACCTGACAGGAGAGTATCCAATGAGCGCTATGGGTAGACTGGCCCCAAGCCAAAGGATTAGCCTCTGATAGGGCAGTCTAGAGAAGAATATCTTCTACACCAACCAGAACTAATAGTAACTCAACGTAACATCAACTACTGTGATCTATTAAATTACGTTTATACGCTCTGCGTTGTGTCTTGTAGAAATAATTTGAACTCTCCCATCTCTGACGGAGAGTTACTAGCTACCTTGGCAGTCATAATTTTCGAATGGGTACAGTACTTACCACGACCTTTAAACCTTATCTTGATACAATTTTGTATTATACAAATTTCTGTAGCACCTCTACGATCATATTAAATAAAAAAATTAAAACCATTTAAATACTTTTAAGTAGTTTAACCTCTCTCAGATAACCTAAAATCGACACCGAGGACATTAAACTCATAGCATCAAGTGAAATAAAATAAAAAAAGAGTAAGAGTACAACTGAAACAGTAAAAGGTGTTCAAATGAATAATCTAAGCTCATCAAAGATGATGAATCGGGATTTCAGTTCTACTGGATTTAATTTCTATCGAATGGTATGCCTTCTAAGAGCAATGTCTTTATTCTATGATCAAGTAAAATAAGCTGAAAGATCACAAATCGTAGACCCAAATTTGTTCAGAACTGTAGTCTTTTCTACAATAGCTGTTTAAACAATTACAATAAATTATAAAATTGATTTAGGAAAAATTAAAAGTTTGATCCCTATAGCTTGGCTTAAGGAAAAACTCCTTTTGGTCTTTGATTCTGATAAAATTGGTTGGAACTAGTATCTTATAGCTCTTGACTTGCTGATGTCTCCATGGGCACGAAGTTTGAAAATAACTTGGTTTTCTTGCTACAGTCCAGCCGGCTGAAATGTATTTTGCTATTATTTCAGTATGATCCAATCAGTTATTTTTGCAATAAATCGAAAGATGATAATACCTATGCAATTCACTCAATGACATAAGAATGGTTTTCAAGTTTATTGTTATTTTCATTTTCTATATCTCTAAACGAATAGTAATACTGAGATGAAACTCTATTGGCAGCAGTAAAAGAACGTTTAGGTCAACCGATTACCACCACTGCATGGTTCGTCTTTCTTTGGAACTAGTTGTATCGAGATGAAACTTTCACTGTTTGTAATGTCAAAGGAATTACGTTCAATCCATCCTGCTATTACCAATTATTTTCTCGATAAAAGCAAAGCCAACCCAACTCGTATTCAGGCATACTAGAATTAAAAAGGTTAATGGAGAGCAAAACTCTATTGTGTACCACCGTAGATGGCTCGATTTAGGCCAACCAAAACAGGTCTGTTGGACGCCGTAGCACATAGTTGACTTAATGAAATTAACTGCAGGTGGAGGGCGAGACATGACTACTTGAGGATAAACATCGACCCTTGTTATAGTGTACCTAATTAAGAAGGTTAATCGAGGGCAAGAACAAAGTCTCACCGCTTCCAAACCTATTGGAGGATGCTTAACGGGTGGTCTCTGAAGAAAGCCACACGAATGTCAACTTCAGAAGGGTTAAAGAAGGAAAGCGTTTTAGAGCGACTTTGACAACAGAATTTTGATCAACTTTATCAACATTATCTATCATTTGAATATGTTTGACTTACCTTCATCTTTTTTTCCTGAGAACATAAAACGCAAATCATTATGTGAATATATTTCACATTTATAACTATTCAAGAAGATCAACACAAGGCAACGCTGGTATTTTAAGTGGCTTGATAGAAAGCAAAACTCTACTGAAGATCACCAAACGCATATTTGAGTATAGTTGACTTAAGAAGATTCATGGAGGGCACATCAGAGTTATGGACCATCTTAGGTGACCCGTTGAAGTACGAATTCCGGCTACTTTGGAAAGTATTGTGCTTAACTGCACTAATATCTACTCCAAGGTAGTTAACGAAAGGAAGCGCTTTTAGTGACTTACAGTCTGAAACTTGATGGATCTGCAAAGTGGTCATATAGGACACGTACAATTTGAACAAAGGTCAAATCTCACAAGAATTGTGCGGTGTCTTTTATTTTATATTAAGCCCTGCATTTCAACAATTAAAAAATTAAATCTTGGGCTAGGTTATGTAGATGAAATAATGATGTTGAATCACTAGTAGGCTCAGTACAAAGAAGTATTTCTATCTTGCCAAACAAAATGTGCAACATTCCCCGAATCTCAGTTATGAAATATTTTCTTTCATCGTGGTAGAATAGTTAATAACTTTATAATTTCTATTTATTTATTATTTGTTTATTAATAACCAAATTTTGTTTTGTATTTCAGCCCCTCCATTCCCTTTACGCTTTTGAATTTCGAAACATTAAAACGCGATTGGCTTGTTTAATTTCAAATTGCAAGCAAATCATTGCTCCATCTTAAGAGTTCTACTATTCTTCGGCTGTAACAGTAAGATAGATTTTTACAAAGATGGTGTTTGCTTTGGGTTGTGTCGTGGTAAAGCAGAACGCGAAGTTTTGAGGTAATAGATGACAGCACTGCCGTGCTGTAGTCATGATTGTAGCTATGCTCTGTTGGTAGATTCGTGAAACCTCTGTCACTAAGAAAAACCACAATAGAACCTTAGTGAGAACAATCCCTAGGTCTCTCAAATACAATCGCAGCGCGATGACCGTTAATTGTGTCGCTTGATGACCTTGTGAGAGAGGGATAAGCGTGAGGTGCTCCTGAGAGCAAAAGGCAAGTTCTCTATGCGAAAGTGGAAGAAAAATTCTGAGGATCTGAGAACGAGCTTTTTGTTTTGTTTTGCCGCCCTGCCTTGCAGATAGAGCTGACCATCTGCTTTTATCAGCTCGATATCGAAGTTTTGTATGTTTCCAATAAAATCTAAAAGTTTGGAGGTAGAATAATTATTTTATAGTCTTCTAATGTGGTTATCGAGCGATTTATCAAAGCCGTCAATTGCAATGCTGATGGCCAAAGAAAGCTTGATCATCACAACCTTCACCGTTGAACAATACAATCACGTCGATGACCCCAAGGGTATTTTCAGATAAACTAAAAGATCTTTCTTTTTCTGCCGGATTCCTCTTGGTACGCTTCTCAACGTCAATGACTTGCACCTATTAATTTTGATCTAAATTTTTTAAATTGTTTTTTGACCGCTTTGAGTATCACGTTTCCAAAGAGTTCATAGTCTAGTTTTCAATCTGATTGTTGCGCACTTGGTCTAACTCCTAATGTTGGTTTTCAAAAACAGCTTTTGATTACTACAACTTTCACTGTTAAACTATATGATCATATCCATGGCAACTAGAGTGTCGTATTGGAACCAAAATTGATTCTGATCAACAAAGAATTGAGAAATATATCAGATCTTCAGGTTAAAATAAGAAACTGTATTAAAGTGTAAATAGAAGATGCTTTGTTAGACAAAAACTTACATCTGCGTGTAAAACTGAAAGAAAAAATTTTATATTATTGGAGAAAACAGTAGTCCTCTTAGTTTATAATTATGTTAAAGTTCGCATCTCACTAAAGAGTTTTGTAATATGGAAACTCCTATGCTTAAAAATGTTTAATGTTTGATGCAGGACTTTAGGTAGAGCTCTAGTTTGCTACAGTCGTTTCATACATCAAAATAGTTAAATCCTTTATAAATACAAATTGTAAAAGTCCAGGGTAGAGCCGAATACCTCAAAAACCCACAAATAAAAATAAAACTCTTTTGGTAATATAAAATGGTTTTGGGAAGCCAGAAAAGTTACAAAAAATTTGGTTGTTTGTTCAAAGTCCAAACTTATGTTTAATAATTAATCCCATTCTTAAAGATTTAAAGCTTACGTTAACATTCTATATCTTAACTTGACCAATTATTTTTTAATTTCTCTCATAACAATGTTCCAACCACTAAAACCTTTTTAAAACCAAACTAATCATGATTTAAACATATTCATTACTAAATTAAAAGCTCAGCTCTCTGTAAATATGAATATTTCTATTTACTCCTCGTTGATGAAAAGCCCTCGGTGTTTACTATTTACTTACAGTATTTGATATTTTTTCATAGTCTCTGTAAAGTACCTTTAGCAGTTTGCTAGATTTAAAAGCGTTTTTGCCCTAATAGCAGTACCTCCCCTAAAGGTCTTTTTTCTGTTTCTCTAAAAGCCTTCCTGCAATGAATCAAAGAAGATTTATGTCGTTTCCATATTCCTGTCTCCCAAGCTTTTTTAACAATTTTTATTACTCAGTCTTTTTTTTGTTAAACAAAATGCATTATTTTGCAAAGATAAGTGCAAATTCAAATTGTATTACGTATTACGTATTTACTATTTTGTAATGGGCGTGTTGCAACTAAATTAAATTTATTTAAATCCCGTCGAGTAGCTGACCAGCAGATTATGCCAAAACTAAACTTTAAATGTTGTTTTCCTAACCTTCACGAGTACAAAGGCCAAGAACGACAGGAATGTTGCAGCGAGGATTTGTTACTTTGAACAACAATAACCACAAACATGCTGACCTACATATTTTCAGAAGAATTTACATCTATCTGTAAATAAATGTCTTTTAGTGCGTATATTCTTCCTTACGCTTTATTATTCCTTTGGCTAAATGCAGAATGAAACGAAAGCGGAACACAAAGCGCCTGAATTTTTAAATTGCTCATTTGGGCAAGTACTTTATCTGTAAGCACACCTCAATAGTGGTAATATCTTTCAATAGTATCAAACTTGGATCGATCGATCCTTTTCAACGAAACTCCAATTCAAACTACGTATTTCAACGCTTTATTTCCCAGCATGAAAGAGATCTTTAATAATAGATACAATTATTTGTCAAGATCTCAAGTTCAAATGGTAGGATTTAAGAAGGAAATTGAGTTTTAACAACTCAAGGATTCTTAAGCGCCACGATTAATTAATAAAATATTAAACACGATCAAGCTGTTGACGACGTAATAATTATTGACAGAAGTAATCTAAAACAGGTGAGGATAATCGAGGGACGAAGGAAGTTTGTATGAAAATCTCAGTAACTTCCTCTGCTGCGGTCGCATTCCACCAACAATTTGAGTGAACGAAAAGCCCCCAACTTACCTTGGTTAAATTTTAAAGGGTGATAGAACATCCCAGTTGAGGTTAAGCTTTTAGAAAGTTATCTAATTGTTTGGATTTAATTTTAAATTAGGTTTAAGGCTTAGGAGTTTGTTGGAATTCTAGTTTCGGCTGTTCAAAGACAACTTTAACCGAATAAAATGGTTTGAGGTGAACATAAATTTTTCTGTAAAACGCTCTCAACCTCTTTTTTAGGAGGGCGACGTATAATCTATAAAAAATTTAACGGGGTGATGTATTTTAACAACGCGGATGTTAAACAATCGCTCAAAAAAAAACAAAACACTCCAAGAAGTGATTTATAACAGACAGCACGCATCATCATAAATAAATAACGATTTTTCCTGAAAGCTCCAATCTAATATTCACTGAAATTGTCTAAGTTTAAACGTGAAACGGTAGGGAAGTTAGGAAAACTGTTAGAAAAATTGAACTTGACGTGCCCGAGGTAAAACCACAAACAAAACAAATCTAGAAACACTTAAACTTAAATATATCCAAGAAAGCTAAAAGATAAATGTCTTAAAAAATGTTCTTAGGATAGGAACGCAAAATAAAAGTGGCAAGTTTGGAAGAGTTCATTTTTCAACCAATACAAATAAAAGCTTCTCTAAAGTCGTAGGTGTTTGTAAATGGAAACGACGGAGGGCGCTGCAGTCTCAACAATTTCCCACGACTTCCATTACAATCCTACGAAAAACCGGCTGATTCCCGAGAAATAGAACTTAATGGTCAAAGAGTACATAAAACATCTGGGGAATGACTGAAATAGAAGTCAAGAGTAACAAGAAAACTTAGTTGTAGATCTATCATATTTTATTTCTTATTACACACGCTCCGGGCTTCTTCAACAATAAAACTTTATTTTTTATATTATTACCAAATTTTCTCCTTCTTTAGTGCGGGTGTGATCACGCATTCTTCTCGTAAACACAGCTCTTTATTGGTTTCCTTACTAGTGTTAAACACAATAACCTTACTATGTTTAATGGCAGCCGTTTGCGTAACGCTTGCTTTGGATGTGCTTCAATTTCTATCCAAAACGGACTACAATAACATTAAGGTTAGTATCTTATAAACCAGAAAATACATGTTTAGATTGGTTTTCATTGCAAATACACTTAAGGTTTATTGAAAAAATTCAAAATAAATATTTCCCCTTTTACAGAAAAAAATATCTCTAAAAACGTACACATCATAGGAAATCCTATATTATGGAACTGCTACATAGCTCTTGGTGGGAATGTTTTTATGACATTTGAAGTGCTTGAGGATTAGGGGAATTACCGGACCACAGTTTATGTTTGTTTCTTTTTGTTAGAGAAAAGGTTCCCCCAATTTATACTCACGCTGTTTAAATCTACAAATGTTTAGCACGCAACAAATAAAAATGAGCGGACTCGTTTAGACTTTCCCATACATCTTGTGGAGTTTTTGTCTTCGTTTAAAGTTCTACAGAAAAAAAAGTTGCAAAAATGGGAAAGCAAAAACAGAATAACAAATTAATCATTAATTAAAAATGAGGACAGTGTTTCGATTGTAACATGTATCAAAGCTGAAATGCCCACATGTACATCTGAAATGGTGTGCCTACTGTTCAACTCTTGGCACCAAAAAAAAATTTTGCCAGTATACACGTAATGCGATCTATAATGTTAGTGAAAATTTAAAAAAAAGAATGCCAGGCTTAGCTAGTAACGCCAGAAGATATTAATATTGCAACATGTTTGCAGACAGTCTAGAATTATCCCAGCACAGATTCCATTGAATTGCTGACCGATCCAGGTAGGCCCACAAACATATAGAATGTACAAACTTGATTTTATGTAAGGCGCAATGCTTGATGGTTAGTAGAAGCAAGCGGCGGGCCTCGGAAGCTAAATTTTGAAAATAACATTCCGAGACCATCAATAGGTTCGATTTCTGTACACTGAGTTACATTGATTACATCAAAAAAAATTTTAATTTTCAACTTCTAAATAGAATTTTTTTAAACCCGAAACGGATACCGATGTTTGGGATATGCTGCTTTAGAATTTCTTGGGCCACAATCTAGCCGTAACTGAACACCAGGGGAAGACACCCTTATGTCTGTGATGGTGTCTACTAGTCCCATATTAAGCGTTGCTGAGCAAGACAGACGAATCAAGAAACATAAAGTGCAAACTTGTTTGCAGATAATCGAAAGTCAATTAAGCACAAATTCTCCTAGCAACGGTTTTACTACATTGCTGACAGAGAGGCGGGTGCAAAAACATACAACTAGAATGTACAAGGGGAAAATACGCACTGATTACAAGAGTCGTTTGAAAAGTCCGTGTAAAGTCAGAGAGATGGCACTACTGGTGCATATCGAGGTTATGTTTAGTTAGTAGCATTTCTTGGAAGAACACACACCAAGTTTCAGCCAGATCGGTCTATTTCTTTGTGTTTGGCATTCGTTTGAATCGAGGAAGTCAAGTGATTTTCAAAAAATGGTCGAAAAAGAATTTCGTGTGTAGATTAAACATTACTTTATGAAAGGCAAAACGCCTCAGGAGACTAAAGAGAAGCTTGATAAACATTATGGCGACTCTGCACCTTCGATTAGAACAGTTTATAAGTGGTTTCAAAATTTTGGCAAGGAATAATCCTCATCGACTATCTGGAAAAGGGTAAAACTATTACAGGTGCATATTATTCATCGTTATTGGACCGTTTAAAAACCGAGCTGCAAGAAAAACGCCCACGATTGGCCCACAAAAAAGTCCTTTTCCATCACGACAACGCACCAGCTCACGCCTCAGCAGTTGTGGTCGCAAAATTAATGGAAATAGGGTTCGAACTCGTTTCACATCCCCCTATTCTCCAGACTTGGCTTTCTCGGACTACTATTTGTTCCCCAATTTGAAGAAATATCTGGCGGGAAAAAGATTTTATTCAAACGAGGAGATGATTGCAGAAACGAATGGCTATTTTTCAGACTTAGACAAATCCTATTATTCAGAAGGGATCAACAAACTAGAGCAGACTATGTTGAAAAATAAAAAAGGTTTACCCCAAACAATTAAGTAGTTTTCATTTTTGCACGCACTTTTCAAACGGCCCTCGTAGAAACAAATGGCAACTGCGCATGGGCTGTGAATCGTTGATAAGTAAAATCCGGCACCATATTAAAATTGCGTCATATTTGCAGACGATTAGAAGCTAACCAAGTAAATATTCTCTTAGTAAAGATTCAAATGGGTTTAGTAATACAGCAAAAATGCAAAATTCATTCGCGCGGAAGCGTGATGCTTACCGTTTAAAAGCAAGTGGCGGGCTTCTGTAGCTATAAATAGGCCGTGGTTCTCTGATATGCAATCTAAAGTCATCGATAGAAACAACCGACCACCTTAATATATTTTCAAATTATTACCGTAATTCTGTTTCTATAAGTAAGTTGATGTCAAAATATTTTTTTAAAGAAAAAGCACCTTTTGCTGATGTCGATTTAGATTTACGTTGAGTTTGATTGTTAGAATAAAGCGTCTTGTTGTTTAACAATATTTTTTACGAAGTCGATCTGTAGACGTGGATCAAATAGTTGCATAAGTTAAAGATGATCGTAGCCAGAGTTATGTGTCACGTGCGTTGGAAACGCCAAGAACAACTTTCAAGACAGATGGAATTAATACGTGGAGAAGAAAATTTTTACCAGGCGTCCAAGATCAACAATAGCGATCGATGGCCGTTTTGTAGTTTTTAATACTACTATTAGTCTTCAGCAACGATTATAAATGACACGTGGAGTCAATGTAAGGAGCAAAACACTGTAAGGCAAAGGCCTACAGAGATTGGGCCTCATTCAGGTAGACTGGCAATAGAACCACAGCTACTAGCACGGCATTAAAGAAACTGACTATAACTTGCACGATTACAAATAAATTCACTGACGAATTCAGATTTTGCCTGCGGTCACCAGATGGTTGTAAAAGAGTATGCAAAGGAAAAGATAAAAGATTAGTCAACTAAACTATATCAGTCATACCGTAAAGGTTTTTGTTATGGTTTGGAAAGGCTTTGCCACTGCAGCACGTACCGATGTAAATGCCAATTTCTGCATGGAGAACATTCTCCAAAATGCTGTTGTTTTATTTTTTCTTTTTATTTAAGATTTTATGCTAATGCATTATAATACAAAGCTTCAGTTTGCAAACCTCGTGAATTAATAATTGGATGATGTTGATATTCAACAAATGAATACCCCAGATCTTAATCCTATCAAACATCTTTCGGTCAGCTTCAGAGAGTCTTTTGTAACGGCCCTGTCCTACTGAGAATTTTATAAGAGCTGCAATTATCTTTATATAATTTAAGATCTTATCAATCCTATACCACGACGTCTCACACTGATTCGAATATACGACGCTGACTGGACAAAATTATTTTTTCACTTGTATGGGTTTATACTCTCGTATAACATATTTAAGAATGAAAACTGCGCACGTTTTATAGAAAACATAATATTTACTAAATAAATGCCAAGAATAAAAATAACGAACATATGGCAGTAATTTCTTTGTCTTCCTAAGCATCCTAATACAGGGTGAGCGTAAATGATTGTGATTTTTTCGTTGTATTGGTACTCCTGAATAATTGGCACCAAGCTACAGCAGTAGTTTTGAGGTTAGTTTACTGTCATGTTCAGCAGTGGCATGATAACAAAACGTTTACTAGAACTGCAAAATAGTATTGCTGCCAACATAATTTTGATTTTTTTATTGTTAACCTAACAGAAAAAAATCACTATTAATTACGCTCACTCGGTATTTCTGCAATATACAGTGTGTCCCCGGATATACTGAACAAGGCCAAAAAATTGTTATTTGTAACTTAACGAAAAAGTGTCATTCTTTATAAAAATTTTTGCTTATTTCAAAACCACCAACTCAAAAAAATAAATATTCTTTTCTTGTACCTTTTGTAAAGTATTAACGCATACGTGTAAATTAGGAAACTTCTGTTGACAAATAACACGTAATTTGATTTACTAGAAGCTATGAAACTAAATCAGGTTATCATAGAAGATAACAGGTCGAAAATATAAAACTTACAAACTTTTTTGCTTAAATTCTTGCGTTTTTATAATTTTCTCAGCTGCCAAAGAGAATATTTAATTTTTCTCAGAATTAGTGGTTTTGATACGAGCAGACAATTTTAGAAAGAATGACATTTTCTTGTTAAGTTACAAATTAAAGTTTTTTCTCTCTTGTTCAACCTATCCGGGGTCACACTGTATAAATTTATTTAAAAAAAAAACAAAGAAGCACTTGAATCAGGGTCAGATTCAGACTCAAATTCGGTTGAATCGGATATTATGTACTCTTCGTGGTTAACATCAATGCTGCCAATCATTTTCCTTTGCGAAAAAGGCTCGTTGGGAGGTATTATTAACAAGTCAACGACTTTGGATGACAGTGAAGGGAAGGGCTGATCACGATAAGTGTTGACTAATGGGTCCGAAGGGATTAGCAGCATTGTTAACAAATCAGTATTTTGCGTATGCCTACGACAGTTTTTATGTCGAGTTTCTTGAGCTTCCTCAGATGGCTGACCTATGGGTACAATGCAGCTTCTCATTATACTGCTTGTATGATAAAACAACTTATGAATAGTGACAGGCATATAAATTCAAATACAAATTTCTAGTATCTGCACAATTTAAAAAATTTTCAGGCAGTATTTCCAAATATTTGTGGAGCCAAACCCAGGCTTTGGTTTATCTAGGATTAAACCTAACTCTTGCCAAAACTGTTTTTGAAATAATTCTTTCCGCAAGTGCATATCATCTTTGCCTGAATCGCTTTTTACTTGCCATTTTCTGATATTCAGACGATCACTGATATGTAGAAGACACTCAAATGTCCTTATCCACAAATGCAACGTTGATAAACCAAATAGGTAGTTCTCAATACTTTCACTATTTTTTTTGGTTCATTATTAAGTACGTAGCTTCAGTGTGGTTTCACAAATGTAACACCTCATAACTGAAGCAGTGTCAGTAACAATATTGCAAACTTTGCTGTCTACCATGGTTAATAAAAATTCATAATTGCCCATCAACTAATAGTTTCGTTGACTGCAAAGAATTTATTTGCGACTGAAAATTCGATATATGGACTAGGATTCTGCCAAACAGCATGCGAATTACATTTCAATGTTATTGGCACTAAGGGTACCAAAATCGTCACTTTCAGGGAGGGGGGTAGACTTTTGTTTTTACCAGCTATGACCTGAACTACCATCACAACCCTATTAACATAATAACTTTAAGTTACTTTATCTAGTTATCCAATGTGGGTTGTAATGATAGCTCAGCACTTGTTTCCATGACAATGATAGTGTTTTCTAGAGGAATTCCGGCACGTTTGGATTTCATCAAAGCATAATAAGATGGATACAGGAAGTGACCCATGCTCAAAGCCTTCTTCCTATTCAGCTTGTACGACAAAGAAGTACTTTTAGTGTCATGATATGAAGCTAAAGCCTCAGTGGGTATCATACACTGCTGTTTTGATTGTTGCTCCCGTAAACTCTTCAATTCTCCTACAACATCAGAATGAGGAGTTGGTATTTCAGACACCACTGTTTTCTCCTGCAGCACAAAGAGCTTCTTCCGCAGCAAAAGTTAATTGAGGTGCAGAATGGTCTCGCACTAAATCTTTTACTTTCCGTCTTTTAGTCTTTATGGAGCTGTCTTGGCACGACTTCATTGGCCTTGCAGCAGAACTTCGTGATGTAGAGGGAATTTCTAAATTTAGATTATAAAGCTGTCCTTTAAATTTGCAGTTGACTAAGTAAGAATTGTCTTAACAAGGGTTTTGCTGCATTATTGACCACGACAAGTGGGCGCAGAAAGATATAGAATGTACAAACCCCATTTGTGAAAAGCTCGAAGCTCACTGCTTAGAAGCAAGAGGAGGGCCTCGGCAGCTATTCATGGGCCGTGAAACGCTGACGTTATGCGATGTATAACATTAGTAAAAATCTAAAAAACAGATGCTAGTCTTGCAGTTTTTAAAATAACAGTTCCACTTACATTATTAACCTTGAAACCTAAAATGTAATGGTTAGTTCCAGATAGCTTTTACCATGAGATTGAGTAAGGCAATATTCGATCATTGAATTTCATTAAGATACATTAGAATGTCATCATCAAGAAGAAAGGATATAGGCACCGCGTATAGTGTATCAGTCTAAATAAAGCTCTCATCAGAAAAAAAGAACTAAACAAAGAGACAATAGCAAAAGTGTTTAATAATGTAATAATGTATATATGTACTCACACTATATAAGAGTAAAGCAGATATGGGTAGTAGTCTGGGCAGAAGACGAAAGATGGAAAGACTTTAAAGAACTTAAGAACTTGGAATGGAGAGGTAGCGAAGATACTAAAAAAGAGAGACACAAATTGGAGACAAACCGAAACTCTTGCAAGGAATAGAGCCAATTGGAGAAACTTTGTCCACACCTGTACGCCGTAATGGTAGAAGAGCATCGATTATGTATGATTGTCTTTATATTAGAATGTCATGAAAGCTTAGGTAAAAACATCAATATGTCTCAACAAGAAATACACCAATTAAGAATGCACCAATCAGAGAGCGTTATTCCCAAACAATGGTATGCTTCCCTTCTAAATGGAACATTTTGCTCCAAAGTACTTAAAAATATTTTTGCGACCATGAAGTTTTATAAATTTTTAATAGTTTTTTACAGATGATGTTATCTTAGAGAACATTCTTTAGTTTTTAAGACGCTTCTCATCTAGCATTTTCAGTTTATAAAAATTTAAATAAAAAAATCATAGCCTAGTTGAAATATTAAAGTTTTCTTAATACTTTGATATTTGTTGTGAGAGCCTATGTACATATTCGCAAAAAGGGCCCAAATAAATTCCAGAAAGTATACAAAAACTGAATTCATACTACGTATAACTGAATAAATTTAGAAAGTTTGAAGTTATTTAATTACAATTTCAAATTTCATTATTTATGTATAAACTAATTGACGTAAAAGTATTCAAAACTAGATTTTGCTCTATGAGGTTTTAGAGATTTTTCACAAAATTGACGTTTACTCTAAAATTCTTAACAAGATGTAAATTTTTGATGTGGCTGTAGCACATGTTTTTTCTTGCGATTGTACTGGAAAAGTTAGTAGTTTTGAAGTTCGTTGAAAACTATTAAACTATATATACGATATAGGAAACACGAACTTAATACTCTCGAAAAGTTGGGTAATCATATATTGAGCGTTGCCGAGGTGCAGCCCAGTTTTTGTCTATATATATCGTTGTCGCCCGGATCTGAAGTTATGATGCCCGTAAACTTAGATTATCACAAGTGGTTGTGTTCGTTATAAACTCCGAGAGTGTGTGCCATACGGCAGCATAGCTGCACCGTAAATCTGCCAATTCTTTTTCTTGTTCTTTTACTCCTTTAGGAGCACTTCTTCATCTAAGATTTACTTGATTAAATTTGGAAAAAGGATAATGAAGTTCTGCTGCGCTTCATACGGCTTTACAAACTCGATGAAAAGCTGCTGCCCCGCCACTATGCTTTTCAGTAATTTTGCTATATATCTACCTCAAATTAAAATGTACTTAGGGCACATAAGAGGCTTAATATCTCGTACAGGGGTTAAATTCAATAATTTATAATTCCGGCCGGGTCCAGGTCCAACTGCGACGCTCACACGAAGATTCATCAGGAGTTTTTAATTAAATAAAAGTGCTTAGGGAGAGCGTGACTATTTTAACAACATTTTGTGAATTGAGGCGTGTTTTTTTTATTGTTTTTCTACATAATACAAAACTGCAATATTCTTCTCTTTGTTACCTACTTGGATGGTTAATATACTTAGTTTATCTTCAAATTAATTGTAATTTTTGTATTTTATTTATTTATAAAAATAGTTGTGTTATGCTTTCTAGAAAGTTTACTGTTATTCATAAAAATGTTGACACCTTAAAAGAGATTATATTATACGCTGTCAGTACAGACTTATCAATCATGACAAAAGTTTGGAAAATCTGTTTGAATATCAATGACAAGTTTTTATGGAGGCTTTTTACTTTAACTATACCTGAACAAAATCTATTTGATCAACTTGACTTTCTGCAGAAATATGAGACCTTGATTTCAAAACTTTTTTCAAAACGCGAACATTAAGAAGTGTTTTATGTTGCTTTATATGAATTTTTTGTTAGTTCTCTTCACACAAGAAACTTATTCGATATTATTCTCGAAACCTTTATAATTATAATAGAGGTTTCTCAGAATTATAATGTAAACCTTTTAGTATCTGATGATCTTGCAATTTTAACGGGTTTTACTTTGCTTAAATTTAAATAAACTAGAGGTAATTTGTAATGAGACAAACACATTCAACTAGACTGAACTGGCAGACTTGGGTAGTAAATACCTACTAGTATTGTAGGAAGAACGAATATATCTTCGAATGCTTTTAACAACCGTCAATTAACTATCATTCAATTTAAAGTTGTCACTTTAGTCAAATTAATCAATAAAAAAACGTTCGAGTGAAAATCGGGAAAATCCCATTGGTTGAATCCCGACACTGACCACAACACTGAGAGCAGCAGCAGCGACAACAACCAGTAACTAAACCCTCAGAGAAAAAGTTCAGTGAACCTACTCAACAGCAGTAGAACTTAGAGTGGCACCTACTTAAAAATCGCAGTTTCCTTCAAGTCGTCTTTCTCCTTCTCTTTCTCTCCCAATCAAAACTGCCGCTTTGAAATAAAATATTTTGTTTAATGTCACATCAGCAAATAATAAATTCCAGCATATGCACTGCCAAGAGAACGGATTGAGCTCACACCCTAAGTATCAGACCTGACTGCACTAGACTGGCGTGTACTTACCGAATTTCCACAAAGCATCGCGTTCGCTCCACAATGACAAAATACAAGATGAGCAAGAGTTCCCCAACGCTGAAACCATATAAGAAAGGTCAAAATCTTACAACGGTTTCCAGTTCCCCAAAGAAAGTCTGCATGTATCAAACTTGGTACCACAAGCTTGAATTAACTCTACAAATCGTTCAAAAGATTTAAATACTGTCATGGGGTTCTGAACTTACGATACAGCATATCGATATCGAAATACTCGAAACAACACAGGTTTTCAGGCCAATTCCAAAATACCACAAAGCGTGCCGTCAAAATAGGTCACAAAAGCTATTGAAAATATAATTGAGAATGATTTCTTCTCATCGAGAGTTTAGAATTCCATAGCTGGTTTCTAAACTCTTAAAACGTTCGGTAAAAGTATACATTGGAACCGAGCTGTTCTCGATAAAAGCACGTCTCGAATTTCTCCATAGATCTCACACCGATATACTGAGTACTTCTGTCTTAATTGGGCCTCGAAGTATTAAAAACAAATTTAAACTGAAGAACGCCCTTAAAAATCATCTCTAGTCCTCCGTTAAACTGCCACCACTAACATTTCATCAAACAATTCCTCCTTTGCAAATATACCGACGCGAATAGCGTCAAGATCAGTTTTTGTTGTCTTTTTCCGCTCTAAGTTCACCGCAAAGAAACCCACACTACCAACGTCTGAAAAGAACCGTTTCTGATCATCATTGTCCAGGTCATTATATCCATTTCTGTCTCCTCCACCAAACTCCACAGACTCTTCACAGTGGCCGTCTACTTACTTTGTCCTTGCACTTGCGATTCCCTAGATTTACACCTTTTAAATTTAATTTTAACGATTGAAAAAAGATACAGTTCCTAAACAATCAGTTGCTTTTGGCAACATTTTCTCACTCGCTTACTTTCAAGCATTCCTATCAGCTCAGTTAGTTTGCTCAACTATCCAGAGGCAGCAACCAGTATTCAAACAACCAGAGAATGAGTTTAGTAAACCCAACCAGGCAGCAGCCAGATATTAAGAAGCAAATCTCCAGCATTAGAACCCACGGCAACATCTTCACATCACAAGAATCGCGAAAATTCTTCCAAGTCGTCTTTTTCTCTCTCTCTCTTTCTCAGCCGAAACCACTGCTGCTTCAAAAAAACATCTGCCAATAATAAAAAGAAATCCAACAGAAAACATCAAAAAAGAAGAAATCTTCTACACCTAGAACTCAGATTGGTACAGTCCAAGAAAGTTCACAATTATGTCAAAAAAGGACCCGTAGACAGATCTAAAAGGACCAGAGTCAAAAACCAAAGTCATTAATTTATAGACCCGTGTTGTTCACAAATTATTAATTAATTAATGCGCTTGTCACCCCAACGAACAGCCTCGCTTATTTTATTAAGGCTTGATTAGGTGATACTCAGGAGTGTTTTTAGGCATGGGCCAACTGAGCACTGGCCAAGGGCCCCGACAATTTTTGTCATTACAAAAATTTTAAAAAATTGCAATTTCTGGAGACTCCCAAGACATTTTAAAACATTACAACGAAATTTGCGATTATTTTGAAAATTTATCTAGGGGACCAAAAAATTAGGATTTATTAATATTTTTTCAAATAATCAGAATTTGTGGTGCCTCTCTCCCTACCGAGCAATTTGAAACATTAAAATGAAAATAAAAAAAAATATTTCTAAAATTGCTCTGTAGATGTAAACCAATTACACTTTTCAATATGACTTTTTTTCTTATATTCTTTTAGGTATCCCATGTCTGCTTTAGTATGTTAATTCTTCCACTACTTTCCAAATTTTGCCATCACGTTACATTCCTGAAAAAATCTCTTTAATATTAACATGCTCTTAATACGCACGTTACATAATAAATTTTAAGATAAGTGCTCAAAAACAATATGCATGACCAAATGGTTATTAGAAATAAGTTAATTCCAATATGTCTCAACTTGTCTAAACTTGTGAAGACCTCATGCAAGTGCAACCTCAGCACTCCGCCTATTTATTTACTAAATATCAGAGAACTTGCAGCATGGAGAACATTTAAATCACAAAACTTTAGGAAACAGAAAATCTGCAAACTACCAAGAGCTAGTGAATGATGTTTTGAAATTATATCAAGCCCTAGGTGCTAATATGGGTTTAAAAATACATTTTCTTCATCCTCACTTAAGCTTCTTTCCTTCTAATCTTAGCGATGAACATGGCGAAGGTTTTCATCTAGACATATTGTCCATTGAGAAACGTTTACTAAGGAAAATGGAGTAGCGACATGTTAGCTGACCATTGTTGGATATTGGTTTCAGAAACCAAAGAAATGTCGCATAAACGAAACGCGTCAAGAACTTTGTTTTTATAAATTTCTATTTATCTTTTCTGACGTGATGAAAACCTATAAATACCATAAAATATTGCTCAAAAGTCCAAGAAAAATTTTGAAAATTGTTTCCCAGTGTTACCGTTCGTTTTTGGCTATATAAAAGATTGTACACCATTTGAACGTTTTTTGGACCTTCTACCAATTGAAAGGCATGGATTTGAGTACTTGTCTGATGCCACTGTGTCTTTTCTTGAAGAAAAAGATATAAGATTAGAGGACCGTCGTCGTGGCCAAATTTATGAAATGAAGCTCGTGGCATCTTAAAGAAAATGGAAACGTTGGACACTGGTTTGCTGGCCAAGATTTGGAGTACGATATTGTCAAAGTTTAACGAGACGTCTAAGAGTGTACAAAATGACAGCCTTCTTCTTGATGTAGCTCTCAAGTTAATTGATTTTCTGGTTGCTTTTGTAAAGTATCAAAGGGAAAAGGTCGGTGGCTATGAAACTACTGCAAAAAAAAATTATCCTGATTTTGAATACAAAGCTAAAACGTTGCGTTCAAGACAGCGAAGTTCTCGTTTGACTTTTTTTGATGGAGCAGCAGAAGGTATCGAGGTCTATCATTCAATCATTGACAAATTAGAACAACGTTCGAAAACTTACAAACAAGAAATTGATTTGTTTGGGTTTTATGCAAATTTGAATGTTTTGCGAACAAAACGATTTGAAAATTTGATGTAAGACTGTTAGTAATAGTCGAGGAAATAAAGCATAAAAAAGGCCAAATTAAAAAAAATCGCCAAGATGGATTTTGATGCGGTTTGAGGCAATCGATTTTGTGAGTTGTCTAGAAAAAATGCTCTTTTTTAGTTTTTTGAGATTTTGTGTTATTGCATTTCTACAGACGAAAATGCATCTGTTTGGATGCACTTTCAGTAGCTATAATTCAGTTTGAAAAAAAATCGACAAAGTGAGTCAAAATGAACCAGATTATTTCACTCGGGGGGTTTTTGGAGTCGCTGATCACGAATTTGAAGAGCAAATCATCTAAAAGTGTCATGATCATTGGGAAATTCGGACTTGTTCAAACTAAATATTAAATAACTATTCGAGTGATGTGTAATTTTGTGTTTTTTTTTTTGGGTGCTCAGTCAGTTTTTTATCCGCAAAATATCATGTTAATCATTTCTAGAGGACCAGGTAGTTCAGTAATTTTTTTGGATTTAAAGACACTTTAGACAATTCCCTCCCCCAGTCTATTGCACGCATAGTATTGTTTTCTTCTCCTAGCAGCCAGTTCTGCACTTGTAGGTAGACTCTCTTTATATGTTGATTACAAGCATCAACCGATGCCATAATCGTACTAAGTTCCACTTGTTTTTTTTACCACCGAAATACATTACATGCGATAGCGGAAAATTTCAATCAATTGAATGTTGTTGGGCCTACTTTCATCAGGCACATTTGGTTTTCTGAATACTGGTTTTTCACCATGTTCCAGTATTTCGTGCGCTTCCAACCCAGCTTCGTAAAACTTTTGCGCATGGAAAATTAAATCTGATTGACTCAAAAAGGTTTTGATGAATTTTGTTTTTCCTTGGCCGTAGGTTGCCGATCGGTATCACAGCCCGTGATTGCATTGAGAAATAGAATATTTTCAGCAACACCTTTATCCAGATGGTCTAAACTTTTTGAGGAGTACAACTCTTCTTGTTTCATTGAGCGTGATGGTTTCAAGACGTACAATTCTAAATTTGATGGAGTTAAAGCTATCACCAAGACTGCGATATCAGTGTCTTCAGACACAATGACAACCTTCTTATTCACATCTTTAGCAAGTTCGATCGCCGTCGTGACTATGGTTTCTAAGCTTCCTATTGCGCTTTTTACGAGGCTAAATTTTCCGAATCTCCAAATTCAACTGTTGAATAATTGAGACTTCAGATTTGTGATGAGCACCCAGAAAAACACATAAAATGACATGTCGCTTGCATAGTTATACGAAAGCTTCTTATTTCGTTTTTACAAGTCTGAATTTTCCGAATTTCCAAATTCAAGTGACATTTTTTGAAAATTTGAACTTGAAATTTGTGACCACCGCCCAAAAGATCACATAAAATGACACATCACTCGAATAGTTATTCAATAGCTTGCTATTTAGTTTGGATGATTTGGACTTCAAATTCGTGATCAGCGACCCCAAAAATCCCCGAGTGAGAAAATCTGGCCCATTTTGGTTTATTTTGTTGATTTTTTGTTCAAACTGAATTATAGCTCCTGAAAGTGCATCCAAAAAGATGCGTTTTCCTCTGTGGAAATGCAATCTATCTTAGCGATTTTTTTTTTACTTTGGCCTTTTTTCTGCTTTATTTCTTCGGCTATGAGCTTTATATATAAATGATGTTGACGGAAAAGAACTGATGACAGAATGTGAGCACTATAAGCACTATTTGGTACAGGAAAACATGCTAGATGTTCACATACCTATCTCTGATTTATACAAGCTTCTGAAAAGTAATAAACCTCGACGGGACTTTTCCAAATATTGAGATTGCACTCAGAATTTTCTTGTCGCTAATGATCACCAACTGCAGTGGAGAACAATCATTTTTGAAACTCAAGTTAATAAGAAATGAATTAAGAAATAGTATGAGTCAGAAAAAACTGAATTATCTATCAATGATGAGTATCGAAAAAGATGTTCTGCAAGAAATCGGTTTTTAAAATGTCATCAAAGATTTTGCTTTACAGAAAGTTTGAAAAAGACATTTAGAAGTCTAATATTGTGAATTTAACGCATAATTGTAGAATATAATCTCAGACATGACTAAAATTCCACAGCAACCGCGATCCAGACTTTTTAAAGTTCTTTTCTTCAGGAATACTCACTTACAAGAATACTAATCTAAAGTCATTTTTAATTTTTGCAATTAAATCTCTTATGCTTTTTCCTACATGTATAAGGCATCAAATAATATAGATGATATTAAAATAGTGTTGAATTCTAACATAAATTAAGTCTTAAAATATACAGTGATAAACAAAATTAACATAAAAATAACTTCTTATTTCCATCATTTTTTGGGCAATTTCGATCTTTAAAATTTTACTTGATTTTGCTGTATGGCCAAAAACCACAGCAATATCTATGTAACTATAGTATTTTCTATATAAAAATCTCACAGTAAAATGGATCTTTTACAGATTGTGCCCCGCGTTTCAAACGAAATTTATGACTTCCTTCTTAGACGTTTTTAGGAAAATTTTGTGTTTACTTTACAAATGAGAAAGAAAGGGACATGGTCCTTTCTAAGAATGTACTAAAAGTATTTAGCCCGTCTGCAACTAAACAGTAAATTCTTCAAAGAACACCACTGATTTGGTTCCCTGCCTTCGTTCGGTTAGAGTAAACTCATTCCACAGTGTTCCGCAGTTTTTGTGCAAATTTGTCTGGTTTAGTGTCGTTAATAGGTAAGTTTAAATTAGTAATATGTAGTATTTGTACTGATTCTTGTATTTTTAAAAATAACAATTTACTGTAAGCGAAATGTCTAACAGAATAAAGTAAAAACCGTTTAGTACTTTATCAACTAGACAAAAGTACCGTAGATTAGGGCAGTACAAAAATATTATGAAAGCAAAACATAAATTACAATTATTCAACGATAAAAATGACAACCATAATAAAATCTTTGACAAAACTGAAAACAATACTACTATGAAAGAAATAATAGCATCAATGAGAATAATAGCAACACAAGTAGTTTTAGCGATACTAAAATTTTAAATTCTCACATCAATCAAAGATCAGAGGTAGAGCAAATACTGCCAATA
>VTPC01090226.1:58358-214340 GCA_011009095.1 Ignelater luminosus | reverse complement strand
AACAATACTACTATGAAAGAAATAATAGCATCAATGAGAATAATAGCAACACAAGTAGTTTTAGCGATACTAAAATTTTAAATTCTCACATCAATCAAAGATCAGAGGTAGAGCAAATACTGCCAATAGATACACAAGAAAGTTTTGGAGAATTAGAAAATTAAATAAAGAACATGCGGATTTGTTTGTTACACATAATTATTTTTGTTTATTTGTTTACTTTTTTTTTCCTAGAAAGGCTATAAAAGCAAGATATCCAGAATTTAAAAAAATGTTCTGACCAACGAATTTGCTGTTATTCGTGGTTATTCGGGATTGCGTCAACGTGGGAATCTCCAAATAGCTGGAACCAAGACGATGAATATCGGACAAAAGGGACGAGAAGACGAACATGAATTAATGTGTTTTGGAATTGTTTTGTATTTTTTCTTTTTTAAAAAAATTTAATAAAACTTTTATTCTAAGTATTACTTTTAATGCATTTTCCTTAAAAAATAAAGTACTGTGTAATATCATTCAAATTAGTTGTGTTACTAGGCTATTCATTTTGCAATGTATGTCCTTGATCTTTTCTTAACTACAGGTCTATTTGATATAACAAATTTGAATGATTTAAGAGATTTTGAAATTTTTGCACCACCTAGATTAAGGCCTAGTCTTTCCACCTCCTTATAAATTTATCGGTCAGATAACTTGAGACTTTTCTTATTTGGGCAAGGTCAATATGTTGTATTAACTTTTGACTAATTTATTTTGGTCTTCCAGCAACTTCTATAGACTAGAATAAATTGGTCGGAAGCTTGAAAAAATGTTTTGAGTTACGTGGACAATAAATTTACAAGGAGGTAGAAAGACCAGACTTTAATTAATTAATGGGGCATACTCTTTGTTACGTGTTAACAATGTTACAATGTAGACGTAACAAATACGTAATTTAGCATATTACATAGTCCTTTAAAATTAAACGAAACAGGTACATCGAAACGTAGACATTAGAGCGATATATTCACGTAAAATTATGACGATGTACCAACAATCATATACCTAGTCTGAAGCACGATGGATGTCGTCGGCATGTAACAATCGGTACGTAATCGCTATGTACTGCAACGCGTACTGTGTTTCTGACATTACGCGTTATATATAACGCACATGTGCGCAGTGTGCTATGTAACATTAAACAAGTTCGTACACAAATAAACTTGCACTGATATCGCTACGATATAACTGTGTTTGCTGGGAGATTGTCATTTTTCAATAAAAGAGTTTTGCTAGGGGCCCCAGTGAACTAAAAGCACAGGGCCCCCAAAATCTTAAAAACAGCACTGGTGATACCGGATGATCAAAGATAAAAAAGTTAACATTTGAGTGAGAAACACTACATACTTCTTTTGAGCTACTTGAAAACTGAGTGATTAGCATCTGTTTGAGAAAAGTTTCTTTGTTTCCTTGGTTTATTTCAAATACGAGCAACAGGAGATTTAATTTCAAAAACAAACTTTTTACAAAATTGGAATCTCGAGGATATATTTTTAAAGAACGTGATTTTGAATGAACATTGACATGTAGACATTACAATAACAGTCCTATACAAGATCGGCATAAAGTAATTCAGACAGTCAATAGTAACTAAACGTAGTAAATTGTCAAATAACAACACGATAAAAAAGCGCATGCATATTTTAAAATTTTCATGTGAGTGGCGGTTTTTGCCTGCTTTGCAGAGGTCATGGATTGCTTGTGTTTGATATTCTAACAGATAGTAGAAGAATGTAAAAGCTCTAGTCCAGTTTAGTGTAGCCCTCAGTTTGGAAAATGTCTGCCTTTTTATTAGCGAGCTGAGGTTTATAAGAACAGAATAATTTAAACTTTATTAAGAACAATTTAATATTAACGAATGTAAGAAAATTATGTTTAATCAAACTTAACTGTAACCTTAATATGAATTTATAAGTAGGAATCATTTTTTAAAGTTTAGTAATAACTTATACATAGGTACAGTTTTGAGAACAAATAAGGTTGTGGTACACAATATGTTGTGATAACGTTATTGCTGTACACGAAGCTTATCTCAATAATAAATATGAGAAAAATATGAAGCATGTAGTGTAACATCCTGAAGATTACATTACTTTTTTTTATGTACCAGGTACTAAATTTTACAGATTTTAAATAAAAAAAAAAACCAAATTTATAAATAACTTTTGTGCGTCGACATTTGTTAAAGCATAGTATTGGCATTAAAAAGAAGGGATCCGTTGGACCATGAATAAAACGCATTAACTTCGTAAGGTGTAGTTTTTATAGTTCATATGTGAAAGCTTTTAAAAATAAAGAATAAAGAGCCAGAATCACGTTTTTACCACTAAATAACATAACGTGCATTAAATATTTTATATTACAGGGAAAAACTGCGTCGGTTATGACTCTCTGTTATGCTCATGCAGAGCTTCCCTGTATAAATTTTACAGGCCATAAAGTAGCCCATTTATTATTTTAAAAATGAAATAAAAAATACTTCATCATAAATATTTGATAAATCCTTAACAATTGCCCTTGATCCAAACGGATATAAAAGAAAATAGACTTCCTTTTTCAAAAGGAAAGTCGATTTTTGCTCTTCAAAATGTAAACTTTAAAAATGTTATTTGCTATGCGGAACCTACAATTGAGTTTATACTATTTACTAGTATTTACGTATTTGATAGTTGTATTCTGACTCAATATGTACTTTGCCTGTACTAAAAATCGATTTATAACGTAGAAAATACATCGTATTTCCATTAGAGTTGTATTTATATTTCTCCTGTAAAATAACGGCAATTTTATTCTAAGCGCACGTACACATGCCATATAGTTTATCTTCCGGCTCTTTACCAAAAGACATTTATTTACTCAAAAGCCATGTCCGTTCCAATGCTTTTAACTTTTTAAAAAACCTTTCTCTTTTCGATTTGTTTTTGAATAATTCAAATTAATTTTATGGTAATCGCTAAAAGTCTTGCCTAAAGGATTTGCACAGAAAATCGGAAAATACTTAATCTAGCTATTTTAAGATTATCGAGTCATTCCAGCCTTACATTATAATTAGTACCAGACACATTTACTCGTAGTCTCCTCCCAGCTGATTAATTCGATTGTAATTATATGGGATATGAAAAAAGAAAAAGAAATGACTGTCGGGGAAAATTAGTTAAACGAATTAAAATAGACGTGCAAGCTATGTTAGATAATAAAATAGTTAAAATTTGTGCAAATAGAGGAGGATTTTGGCAAGGCGCCATTCCTAAGAAACGTCATGTAAAGTCATTTCGAAAATGGAAGCACTAGGTTAGAGAGTTCCGGGAGTGCGGCAAAAAGAAAAAGAAAATTAAAATAACTCTGGTGATAATTTTTCCCGTGCGACATTTCGCGCATAAAATATGACAGAACTCTTCTCCCTATTCCGTATACGCAGAATTACGTGCCTAACCTTGTTGGTTTAAAATACGAGTGTTTTCATTAAAACCAACAAATTTTAAATTTAAAAACTACGCGGCGTCTTTTTAGCAGAACCCGGAAAGAGTTTACATTTTCTTTGTGCTATTCCGGAAGAACCAATTCCTTTTCCGATCTAAATAGAAAAGGGATTCCGCTACCTTAAGCTGTAGAACAATATCTTAATTTATAATCAATAGTAAGAACATATTGAAATTCTGAGAGCGTCGGACCCGACTAGACGCCCGCATAATCTGATCCAAACTAAAAGGAAAATCATGTTCGACGGTTTTTGTATCGCTTTTGTGTTGCGGAATCCGTAGGTACGACGCATTTACACCATTGACAACATTAAATAACTAGTGTCGTAGGAAGAACGAATACACCCTCGAATGTTTTTACAAACCGCCAATTAACTATCATTCAATTTAAAGTTGTCACTTTAGTCAAATTAATCAATAAAGAAACGTTCTAGTGAAAAACAGGAAACACTCTACCTACAAGGGATTGCACTTCGATCAATCGTCCCCAATTTAAATTTTGGATAAGAGAAAGTCTACCTTAAAGGAAATGGAACCGAAAATTTTTTTTGGTAGAAAAGATATTCGAATCAAAATTTTCAATAATTTTATTTTTCCTGTTATAATTAGTAATAAATTTCAGAAACAGTCAAGGCACTACATTAAACTGTTTATCAGGAATTCACCACATTTCTCTGTACAGTGATAGTATAGCAAATTTATCAGAAGATAGAGCTGTCAATTTGCATCCTGAATTAATTGCTATTAATGAAGTTAATATTAGAAGTTAGGTTATACGTAATATATGTTCATTGGGTGATCGAGTTTCTCTTAAATAATGCAGCAATTTTAACACAGGAACACAGTAATATGTAGAAGCCACGTTCGTTTAATCTATAGATTACGATATGCAATAACCGTTATATTCCAGCACAAATTGAGTTGATTTTAATCAAATTATGCGTTAGAATTGCCAATCACCTTTCCGATATCGGTCGAATACCTCAATCGGTTTGCGGTTGTTAGTCTTAAATTGAAGCAAACTGCACACTAAAAATGAGTTAAAAAATTTTTGCAGTTGACATAAATAAAAATGTATGAATAATTTTCTTGATTGCTTACTAACTAAAATTAATTTAATCTAATTTAGCTGAGTAACAAGCCGATCGCAACTCAGAACTATTATAACAAAATTAGATAAACACTTGAGTATTACAATGAATGTAATACTGAAAACAAGAAAACAAAATAATAGAAGAAAACTGCCATAGTAGATCATTTAATCTATTTGAACAGTGATCCAGGTTCAATCTCCAGCTGGAACCTACACCAGATTCTTTTGGGTATTTCTGATGGTGCAAGCAAACAAATCAATGTTGAATTCCTGTGGCCGTTTTAAGATTTCTAAATTCTAAATTGAATTGTTTTCGGGTACTACATGTTCAACAGACATGGTACTCGCTCTGAGTTGAATTGTGGCGGAACGCAAAAGCAAATGCCGTGCTATGTGGAGATTCCATAGTGGCATGATAATTTTCTGTTGTGGTGTGCCAGTAGTGTCCATGGAAAAAATACTTTTCTGTCATTTGACTTTGCTACTAAGGAGATCTATGATAAAACCCCAGTGAGGGCAGTAGACCTAAGAATGACTTGCCAGAGTGGATGAGTTATCTAAATAAAATCTGTAGGAGGTATCCATTAGAATGTCCATACACTCATGAGGACGGCAGTGGAATTTTAATCTTGAAGACTTGCTCTTTAATTTTCTCAACCGCTCTGCTCACGTATCGACCTCTCATAAATTTGAGGCCCGTGTCTAAAGGAGAAATCTCTGCCTGGTTGAGAGGGTAATAACGTTCCAAGCGGAGGATCCATGTGCAGGTGGCCCTTTTCTTCTGAGGCAGTTTTAGCAATCACATATGATCGGTGGCAAGAATTGTGAACAAGGAATTGATCACAAGTTAGATAAAAGAACGAATGTCGCACTTTAGTTTTGAATTTGCTTAGAGTTAATGTACGAGTAGACGTGAAGTAATTAAGCGGTGTCTCTGTTAACTAACGCATGGATAAATAAATTTATAATAAATGGTTTAAATTTTATTGCATGGCGACCCTGCCAGAAATCAAAACTGGAATGCTGTCGTTGAGTTTCAAGATCAAATCGCTGCGCTACTCAACAATATTTAGGTAATGCTTCAGCTTGTCGCTCCACCTCAACGTGGAGGTGAAAGTGATATCTAGGTAACTGATTAATGGTAAAAGTTGGAGGGAGGCTTGAGTCTTATAGTTTTAGGCAAGCATCTGGCTGTTCTTAATATACAGTTGCTGTAACGAAATAAACTTACATTGCTTTTTTCGGGATTTAATCTAGCTCTCCACCTTTAAAGCCAAGTCTCTAGTCGTCCAAATTCGAACGTTAAAATTTTCGATTCATCGACGAAGCTACAAAACAGAAGAAAGAGGCTCTAGTGGGCTAAGCTACATAAGAACTAAAAGCTTCAAAACTGGAAGAAATTTTTACGGAAGAATCAAAGTCAAGCAATGAGCGCCGTAAGTTTGTCCGAGAGAAAGAATAAAGTCTTAAGGTGTGATACAAACTGTTAAGCATGGAGGAGTTTCGATAATGGTGTGGGGGTTATTTTGGAAGTAGCATTGAAGTGGATTTAATCAAAAAAGCAGAGGAATTTCCTGACAGTAGAAAATAAATAAGAAGAACGAAAAGATAGATTATTGAACGACATCGGCTTACTACATGTACATCTTGAATAAAGCCCGGTACACTCGCACGCCACACTTGTCGAAGGCTCTGGTGGTGTCTACTAAACCGACACAACACAAATATTTGAAAGAAATCTGTAAAAAACACGATAGGCACTAAAAAGCAATATATAAAATATTAAGAGTACGATTTGAATATTGTTGATACTATTTGAGACTTCGCCGGAATTCATCTGCTTTCACTGTTTACTGTCGGCGTGTTTGATAGAACTAAAATAGCAAAAATAATTGTTTTGGTATTGAAGTTGATATTCATTTTAGTGGAATCAGCAATGTTTTGAAATTTGGCACCAAAAAATAAATTAAGGATAGAAAAGCGTTCAGCAGTCATTGCTTTACGTAAGTATAATCTTTCGTTTCTAGAGATTACAGCACAAGCAAGAGTATCACTATGGGAAGTGCAATATACTTTTAAGCGTTTTGAGCTTATCGGTAACCACAACAATCATCCTCGTCCAGGCAAGCCTTGTGTAACCACTGAAGCAGAAGATAAATACATCGTGTCACAAGCAAGAGAAATAGATTTAAAACTGCACTTGAAATATAATCTAAACTTAATAGCACGACAGCTAATCCTGTTTCAGTGTCTACTGTCTAAAGGCATTTTTTCAGACTTCTGCGACCTGTAAATAAGAAAAAGAGGCTCTGGTGGGCTAAGCTACATAAGACCTAAAAGCTTCAAGACTGGAAAAAAATTTTATTAACGAAAGAATCAAAGTATGAACTATTAAGCAATGCGCTCCGTAAGTTTGTCCATAGATTACCAAGAGAAAGAATAGTCTCATGATGTGATACAAACTGTTAAGCATGGAGGAGGTTTGGTAATGGTGTGGGAGTTATTTTGGGAATAGTGCTGCAGGGGATTTAATCAAAATCGATGGTACGTTAAACAAAAAAAGACGTTCAGGAGCAGCATGTGCTGCCTTCTGAAAAACGAGCAAGACAACGACCCAAAACATGCCTTTTAAGCTTTGCCGTGCTTATGCTGCAGACCAAGACAAAAACAGAAAGCTGAAGAACATGATATAACCACCACAAAGTCCGATCGTGCTTCTTTGGGACGAACTTGACAAAAAGGTACGAAAAACAGATCCAACTAACAAAAAACAGTTATGAAAAGCCTTGAGAAATGAGTAGTAGGAAATTGGTGAGGATGAAATCCTGAAACTGTTAAACAGAATGCTTCGAAGATGAGTGAAGCAATTATTAAAGCGTCTCGTTGGGAGGTTTTTCAAAGAATTCAAAATTTAGCATAAAACTGTACAACTACTGTTTACTTTTCATATATTATTATTGTTATAAAATTGTTTTTGTTTATTAAGAAAGGATAGTGTACTCAAATTATTGAGTGGTAGTGTATATTGTTGCACAAGATTAGCTTATTTACCATTGAATGAATATCCAATACATTTTTCACTTTATAACTAGACATGGCCAGCTTTTCTGTAATCTGACAGGCGAGACGTTTGCTGTTCCTATAGATAATTTTTGGCACTGCAGTTTAACGTAAACTATGAGTCATGTGACTGTTATCTAATTCGCCAGAGGTGTATCAAGCAAATATCCCATTCCCCAAAATATCACAAACAAGTTAAGTAGTTGCAAACGTGGTCTGTATCGCAAAGCTCGTATTTGTTTCAAATCTGAGACATCCTTGGCAGAATTCAATCTGTGAACTGCTTCATTCGGAGTTAACCATCCGACCTACCAACCTAGTTATATTTCTAAGAAATAAAAATAGAAAGTTGTGTTGAAAAATCAATAGTTTTGGATTTGGATTGTTGGATTTGCGCAATCACATCAAGGCATGATTTTCAGCAAATAATATAGCACGGTGGTCAAGAGGATCAATTAATAAATGGGTAGCAATCAAGAAAATGAGGGATATCAATTTCGATCAACATTGTGCTATCAGATTTTGCTTCAGACAGCGCAACAGAAACTTTTGCTTATGAATACAATTTTTTGTCAAGAGCCCAGGTGTTCAGGTGATTTAAGGCATCTGATTGTCGCCTGACAGTCAAAATTATCGGAGAACACTTAAATTTGACTCACACCATATTTCATGAGGTTTTAACCAATGAATTGAAGATGAGGAAAACCTGCGCGAAAATGATTCCGAAAAACCTTTTGCAGAAACTAAGATCGACAACCAACAGGAGGAACACCTGGCTAGACTGTTTAGAGCGGATTGAAAATGAATCTCATTTTCTGAAACGTGTCATTACGGGCGACGAGTTTTGTGACTTTCAGTACGATCCGGAAACGAAGCGCCGGGAATGGCACACTTCAAGCTCATCAAGACCAAAAAAAGGAAGGATGAGCAAGTCGAAGATCGAAACTATACTGGGAATCGTTCACAAAGAGTGTGTGCCTCAAGGCCAAACGATAAACCAACAATTTTACCGAGAAGTTCTTAAAAGACTTTCAAAAAGGATTATAAATATTAAGAACGACTGGGTGCTGCATCATGACAGTACGCCTTGTCACACTGTATTTTCAATTAATAAGTTTTTGGCAAGTAGAGACATCACTGTGACTTCTCCACCCCTTTATTCCCCCGACTAGAGTGTGACTTTCTTCTCTTCTCAAGATTGAAGAATCACCTTAGAGGGCGTCAATTTCAGTATCCGAGTTCCAGGACTGCTATGAAGAGTGGAAAGATCGTCTCCATAGCTGTGTTGCTTCCCAAAGCAATTACTTTGTAGGAGACAATGTAAAATTGTAATTTTAATTGAATAAAGAAATTATAAAAAAATCAGTCTTATTACTTTATTTACACACCTCGTATTAGTTTTTAATATAATGTCTAATAATTAATAATAAACTTAAAAATTAAAAATCAAATTATATCAAAAACAGAGTTTACAAAAAAGGACAAATAGAGGCAATGCGCCCGCTTTATGAAAAACGATGGTAACTATTGGTCTAGAAATTATACAAGTTAAACCACCACAACTAACTATTTCCAGTTTTACATCTCCTAAATTTACATCTCTAAACCTTGCAACCAGCAAAAGATTTACGTTCTAATTGCTACCAGTTTACATTATAATAATTTTAAAATTTGTTTCTCGAAATTTTTTTTGGCTAAAAACATTTCCAATTTAAAAAGGAAACCTATTGATTGTAAATATACACATCCCTCTTTAAATCCTAGTATTATCAACAACGCATGTTTATTATTTTGCAGCTGATTAATCCTGTTTGTTTGTTATTGTGGAATATCTTGAAAGATTACCTTCGAATTACGTCTACAAAGTTAGATATAACTACGTATTATAGATGAAACAAAATTTTCACTCAGAAACTTAAGCTTAAATTATATACGGTACATAATATTTACAAACTTTTTTTAATTGTCAAACTCCTTTGATTAAATTTCTATATTATTTTCCTGTTATACCTGTTTGTGGAAAATTTTACATAAAGCTGAAACTCAAATAGACTAAAAAAGTTTTTATCTGAAAATCGAGCTTAGTATGTGCGTATAAATCTCATCACACCTATAAAATCCAAATATTTGAACCTAGAATGTGGTTCTACCCAAATATCTCACGCCCTGGTGCATTCCATGAAAATTCGTATTAACACTTTTTGGAATGGTTTAGTATTACGTTTCAAATAGTTTCCCTTTTTTTATTTCTAGAAACAATCTGGAATTTATATTATTCGAGAATCATTTCTAAACATACCGAGGTTTCACGATTGCATTGTTAAAATTTATTTTCGAGAATTTTCAATGTTACAAGACAGCCAAAAGAAAGACATCTCTAGAGATTACCAAATAACACTCCGCACTGCTGATTATTTTTTTGTTTTTATTTTTGCATTGTTCCCATTTTAAAGCTGAAATTCTTAAGAAAAAGAAATGTATAACTGTTAAGTACTTACGACATTATATATATATTGCTGTGTGAAAAGGAAATTCCTTACCTGAAAAGAGAAAGAAAAATTGTTAAGTAAATATCCTTACTAAACATTAAATTACAATTATCGTACTAACATTAAGATTATAATTGTGAGAACAGTAAGTACAAAAAATATTTTTATTATTTCTAATTACCATATAGTAATTACCGAAAGTGAATTACATGTCTTAAGTTACACTTGAAGAAAGCAAATCTCTTTCCATAAGCTTTCATTCTTCGTAATGCTAAAAGTAAGTTTTTTTTAATAATCTCGTTTCTCATATACAGGCCTGTATATCGTCTTTATTTATTAATTCCATCGCAGATTTTTATCAGCTACAGCACCGTTCAAACGTCATATCTTTATATTTCTTAAGCACTTCCGTGATACACTATCATTAACTATAGAAAAAAAAGTCAATTGGTTTTGAGTCTGACAAACGATCTATTTCATGTGACCAAGGATCATCTTGGTTTTTATGTAAACTTTTTAAATTTCAAATTGATAATCTGTCCATTCTATTTGATGCTGTATTCCGTACAGCGTTTCGATGCTTATTATACTGATTAAGTCCTTTGTTCTCTTTGTTAGTTAAAGGCACATGACCAACAAACAAACCTTACTGTTTTAGTTAGATCTGCATTAATATAAACACTTGCTTTAAAAATAGGTTACAGCAGGGTGCGCTCTTTTAAACAATGCAAACGCCTTCTCATGACACTGCTAGCACTAATCTTCCGGTCGTTAATTTTAATAGTAGATTTTGGAAAAATTAAAAAGGCAAAAGCTTGAACTGAAAACTGACATTAAAAATTGTTTGGTCGATCCACATTTTAACAGCACATTTAGAATATAAAGCAGGTAGGTATCACAAGATTTGCTTATTGGGGGTATGGATCCTTAAGTAAATCGTTTTTCAGGTCTTATATTAAATTGCGGAATAAATACCATACATGCACAAACATATGTGAGTACAAGCTCAAGATACTGTTAGCAAGAGGAAGATTCTCAGTTCAATAAAATCAACAACAACACAAAGTCAACAGTTTGCTTAGCCAATCAAGCAGTATCCAGAAGAAGCAGCCACCGTCAACAGTATTGCAAACATTGTTGTGTCGACGCAAATTCTCCCCGAACCCAAACGTCTGTTTCTTAAAGATCATCTGTTTGTTTTATTTCAAGCAAGCACCACCATAAACGATACTGTAGTGAGGTACGGCCGAGCACATGAGACAGTAGAAAGTAAACACAAATGTAGCAGAGAGGAGAAACCTGCAGATGAGATCCCAAACCTGCCGGGATGACAAGACCTCAAGAGGTACAGAGAACAGCACAATATAGAGAAACCACTACTAGTCCAGGCATTTGGTAGAAAATAAAAGAAAGTTTTAGTGAAGTTTTGATTTTCAATACTATAAGGTACTTCAGGTCGCTGAACACAAATCAGAGGTTTGCCAACAAGAATTTTCCCAAAAAATAGGTTTTTCCCAAAAAATGTGTAAAAAACGGACTTTTCTCGGTTTTTCCAAAATAACTCCAAAACTAAAAATATTACGTGAAAGTCGACCCTATATGAAACTAAAGAGGATGACATTTCCTACATTTTATATATTTGAAGTTTGTTTCTCCAAATAATAGTTTATCCACGAGAGCGCCGCGAAATGGGTGTCAAAAACCAAGACTCCCAATAACGAGAATCTCACCACGTACGTCACAAAGAAGTTGGCGCCCAGCGTGAAACCCGATTTTTCGACGCTTGCACGTCAACCTAAAAACCCTCATTTTTTTTCTTCCATTTTAAATTCTAATTCTCATTCATATTTTTGAATTTTTGCGTGTTTCTTCCTTTCCAAGCCACCACGTTTGTTGTTACCGCACCAAATGTATGTTGATTTTTTAACAAAAACTCAAAAACAACCTTCGAATTTGGAGTAACAACAAAGAAGATAGTCCGACGCTGGATCACGCCTTCTTTGGGGTGACCGTACGGCGAAGTCGAGTTTGGTGTTTCCATCATTAATTTCTCTTAATTTTATTTTTTTTCCTGTTCATCTCTAAATCGTTTAGACTTTTATTGAGTCCAGCTATTTGGCAAAAAATAAAAGAAAGTTTTAGTGGAGTTTCGATTTTTGGTACTGTATGGTATTTTGGATCGCTGAACACAAATCAGAGGTTTGCCAACAGGAATTTTTTCAGGAAATAGATTTTTTTCCCAAAAAAACGTGTAAAAAAGGAAAAAAATATGAAACTAAAGAGAATACAATTTTTTACATTTTATGTATTTGAGGTTCTTCTCTCCGATTGATAGTATATCCGTGACAGCGCCGCGAAAATGGGTGTGAAAAGCCAAAACTCCCAATAACGGGAACTATCTATTTTACGCACATATTGACCATATTGAGCCCTTACCAACAAGCAGTTCAGCGGCCAAGTTCATTATGTCATCAATGGTGATTTTCTATTGCATAGGGTTGTTTGGCCTACGAATCAATCGTTTTCTTCAATCTGTGACAGACATATTTAGTAAAATATCATCCACGGGCAGTAGTTGTTTTTGATGGCTACCTTGATGACGTACAAGGTGGTACAAAGTCTGCTAAGCGTATGACAAAAACAAGGAAACATGCTTCAGCTGACATACTGTTTGATGACACAATGATACCAACAACGTCAAAATAAAAGTTCTTTGCTAACCTAAAAACCAAGGGTCGTTTAGTATCTATGCTTACTACGAAGCTTTCATCGGCAGAAATGGAATGGAAGCAGGCGAGAGAAGATGCAGACATCCTAATTGTAAACACCGCTTTGTTCTTAGCTTTATCAAATGAGACAGTAATTGTAGTTGGGGAGGATGTAGACCTCTTGGTTGTTTTGATAGGTCTCTGCAGGGTTGACAACGTATTCTTTTTGAACGTGGGAAAGAGAACGTTCCTCCAGCAACTGTTTTAGCTTTTGATACTGGGAGTTTACTGGTAGCAAAAAGCATTCTCTTCCTGCACGCAATGAACGCTTGCGATACAACGTCAGCAATATTCAAACAAGGGAAAATGAAGTTCTTCAATGCACTTGGAAATAACCCGAACGTTGCTGACGTTATAAAAGTCTTCACAGACTCAAATGCTACTCAGGAAATGGTAGCTGCTGCTGGGGAACGTTTTCTCGTTTCACTGTATGGATACAGTGGAACAAATGTGCCAAGCTCAACCACCTAAGGTACATTTACTACAAGAAGGGAGCCTTCAGGTACAACTCCAACATAGTTACTTTATCATCTGCACTCTGTAGGAGTCTACCACCAGGTCTAGCTGGGGGTAAAAAAAATGGTGAAGAGTGGGGATGGAGAAGAACAAATATTGGCTTTTCTATCCCCTGCTCCCCCTGCATTATTGAAGCTCGTATCCAGCAAGTGTATGAAGAACTGCCAGCGCGATTGTGGGTGCAGGAAGGCAGGGCTTTGCTGCTCCAGCATGTGCCTCAAATGCGAAGGAGGCTGCACCAATAACGCAGTTGTGGGTGAGGACGAAGATGACATATTGGACATCGAAATCGAGCTGGCAGTAGATTGCCCACCCGTTAAACTATTGAAAATAATGGAAGATGAATAAGCCAAGCCAGAAGGTATAAAATATTTAAAAATTAAGAAGAAATATATTCTACAATATTTGAAGTAATAAGAACACCCAATAATTATATATCTTTATTTTCTGTTGCAGATGTCAATGGCCAGTTGAGACCTTTTTGACTCCCATTTTCGCAGCGCTCTCGTGAATAAACTATTAATTGAAGGCAAATACTTCAAATAGATAAAATGTAGACACTTTTATCATCTTTAGTTTCATATCGCGTCGACTTTGACGTAAAATGCATATTTCTGAGTTATTTTGAAGACACCGAAAAAAAGTCCGTTTTTACACATTTTTTGGGAAAAAACCTATTTCCCGAAAAAATTCTTGTTGGCAAACCTCTGAGCCGTGTTCAGCGACCCAGAGTAACGGATAGTACCAAAAATCAAAACTCCACCAAAATTTTCTTTTATTTGCCCTTTTTGAGCACCTCATGACTGGACTATACCAGTGTTTGCACAATAAAGACCACCAGGCTAAATTCATGGTCAGATCGGCATGTAAATAGTGTACCCTATTAGGGGAAAGTAAAATTACATAGCAAATCCATGAAGCTACTGTAGAAGCCTGAATTAATCTTTTCTTCTTGGATTGTCTCTTTTGCCCAAATTACACAGATCTCTTGCTTTTTTTCCTGCTTGAACTAAGTTTGCATCTAGAACTCATTCTTCTTGAATCTCATTTACTTAGCTGTGCCAGTTCTATTTGACATTTTGCAATTTTTATCTTTTTAGTTTTTTCTTCTTTAACTTCTTGATCTTTTTTCTTTAAAGGCCACGTTCAAAAAGAGTTTCAATTCATCTGAGATGTCTCAGAATAGTTTTATTTTTGCTTGCTGTCCTGGTGAAAACACGAATGCAATCTTTTCATTCAAATCTGATGTTCCAAAATTAAAAAAAAAAGAAGACAAAAATCGCTCCTGATCCAATAACTCAGCATTGGAATTTTGGATTTTTCTTAAATGTCTATCTAATCATTCGTAAGATATTTTCTGCAATTTCAAATATACAGTTGAGAGCTAACTAAACAAAACATTTTTTATAAAACCAATTTGCATTACGGAATAATATTCTCAGGTTAATTATAATTTGAAATTTTTGTTTAGAGAAGAAACATCAAATATCATTAGTAGAAGTGAGAGAACTTAAGACAATACAAAAGTTAAAATTGCACATAAAGTTTTGTAAATGTAACATCAATAAATCTTGAGAGCGGTAAATCTTTCCCTGATTCTCTAGATGGTTGCGGAACCGTCTAAAAATAATCAAATATTTTAGACAGTAAATTACATTTAGCTTTTTCGTTTTGTCCTAATACGCATAATTGCAATACTCAAAGCTTGATGTTTGAATTAGGGAAATTCCATTTATTCAGGCAAGTAAATTTTAGAAGGATTTGTATAGATATGACTATGAGAAAACAAATTCAAATATTCAGTTCAAAGTGAAATTGGTAGATATAAATACGATGACAACACTCTGTACATCACTTAACTTATGACATTTATTCAAAAATATAGAGCTGAAGCGGTTGGTATATGTACTTTGAATTATAGATGATCCCGGATCGCACATCTTAGGCACCTTTGTTTGAAATGCAGCGGGTATTCGCCAGGGAATCACTCTGTTCCACAACCACCTCACTTCTATAAATCAAAAGATCCAGTTTTACAGTAATATTAAAATAGAGCCATTCACTCCCGTTAAAAACAAATGTATATGGCCAGGGAAAACCGGATAGAAATGACGTGGCTGAAATAAATTTCGATAAATCTCGAAGTTTTTAAAACTGAAGTGTAAGCGCACTACCGCTCGTTATTCCGGATTAGGGACTAAGAACAGTAAAGTTTGAGATGGTTATGACGTAATTCATGAACGCTTGACGCTACAAATAAATTATCGAAACTTTCAATGGCCAATATAAAACTTTGAATAGGTGTTTTTCGTTCGGAGCAACGCAACCCCACAGAGATATGAAATTAGGTTAGGTGAGGTTACTTCAGCGACAACTTTACCCGATGACAGCCTTGTTTTCATGAAAACCGCTCATAAATCAAAGTTTACAACAATAGCTTACTTCTCACCGTAATTTTTATGCTTAAACCCTTACAATAACTCAAGCAAAATATTTCCTCTCGCTATTATTTTATATTGTAACTGTTGTTGTTCTTTTCATTTATTTTTCAATTTTTCACATTCATTTGAAAAACGCGCAGCTAGGAATTCAAGAACGCTCTTAAATTAAGGTCGAATTATTTTGCTTCCTTTTTTTGGTAGAAAATGCTTGACTGCATATTTTAACGAAATAAAATTATGGAATCTATTATAGCACGGCATTTTAAAACAATTATTACAAAGGCGGGTTTCATGAAAAGGTTGTAAAACTGAAATTAACTGATCGATGAAACACTGGCAGTTGAATACAATTTGTGGCATAAATACACTACTCCCAATCGTAATCGGTATGAACATGAATTTTCAATAACCAAAATTATTATTATTCATTCAGTAACATAAAATTCTTTCAAATAAATGAAAAAAGCATAATATACTGCAGCATATTAAGTTTTTTTATAGAGGAATCCTTTTGCTTCAATAAAAATAACAGAAATTAGTAGCGTACGTACGGAAACAATTTTAAATGTTCTTTGGTTCACAGAAGAAAACGTTTGAACCATAACAAGAGATTATGTCAGTGATGTAACTCCTCCCTTCCATATTTACATTCTGGAACAGTTAAAATTACATCTTGCCTTGAATAAAACAATAGATATTTAAAAAAGACAAAACACGAATATTTCTATGTTTTTACAACCACCATCATTCTAGATACAGTTATATTTTAATTTTTATGCTTAGCACTGTACCATAGCGGTAATATTGTAATGAGTACTTTTTGCCAAATGAAGAGACAGTCTTGACCGACTTGACAGACTTGACTATCTCAAATGTTAGACAAAAGATGTCAACAGATGTCAACGCGGTAACCCAAGAGTACAACATTTGAAAAACCCCTACTACCCGGGTTTGGCAGTCTGTCAAGTGAGCGCTATTACCACCCAGCTACCTGTTCTCTAGCACTATACGGCAACTAGCTATAATAATAATAATAATAATAATAATGATAGATGCACTTGCTTCATAAGGCTTGACTCATTATTTCCATTCCATTTCAATGTTTATCTTTTCCACTTATTGGTATTATTCAATTTTTCAGATGACGAAACATTTACATTAGGCAAGCTTTGATCTGGTACAAATCATCAATTAATTGACCAAAACCATCTTTTAGTTGTAGCTTGAACTTGTCCAAATCACAAAGGAATCATCTAACCCAAATATTTAAAGATTTTTTGGTTTATTGCCAAGTTTCTGGTAGTAGAAATGTTTCTCATCAAAAACATTCGTGTTGAGTCACTCTTCATGTCAATAGTTCTCTTAGAATAATCTTACAATTGCATTGCTTTTAATAAATATCAAGGTTCAAGAAAAATGGAAAATTATCTTTTGGTCTTAACTGTAAATATAAATGAAAGCCATGAAATCGAAATTTTATCACAGATTTGATTTAATGTCACTTGTAATAGATCATCATCACTTTAAAGGTCTCAGGTTGATAATAAATTTTGAGATATCTTTTAAATGCATAAATAATACAAAACGTACCCTATAGTTCACTATACGTCAACGCATAAGACTCATGCTTTCAAAACTATAAGAGAATTTGCAGTTGTTTGAATTAATAACTGCAAGTTGTTTTGCAAAATTATTTTCTGATTCTGCAAAACCGTTACCTTGGTTATTTCTTTCTAATCTAGTTTTATGGATCAGGAGTCTGCTGTACAACTGTTCACTTTTCACTTTGTAAATTCCAGTAAAAAACGCAAAAGCGAAAACTATATATTTGAGCTACTACATCAAGAAATTATAGTTTCTTGGTTAAATAATTCACAATTAAAAATTTTGCGAAGTGCGAAATGAAAAGTGGGAAGCTTTGGTGTCCTTGGTCACATAAGTCTGTTTTTCATAAATAATCGCTCTGATTGCTACCTCTTACTATGCCTTTACAAGTTCTTTGTTTAATCTCCTTTTCTATCCAAATTCTTCTTGATACTTCCAGAACTTTTAGGAATACCTTACTGTTATATATTTCTAAGTATTTTCTTTAAGCTAATGCATTAGATACCGTTCTGTATTTATTTTTACCTTTTAACACTATACGGCAGTACTAGAAGTACGTAGCTGTATACTGAGGAAGCTTTTGCCTCATTACTCTTTCTACTATCTCTTCTCTACACACTACCTTTGCCTTTTGTAACTTTAACCGCTTTGACAGTCACACTCAAGACTTGTTTAGAAGTTAACCTCAGATATTGGTATGGTAGCCCAGGAGCCTACATAATGTGATACGTCACTTCAACATCTTTCAAAAAACCTATTGACACGGTTCCAGGTAGTGAACTGCCAAAGTGAGACAAGGTAATCAGGCATTTCTGGTACAACAAGTCTTATCAATAAACTGGCTGAATCAATTTTCTAGTCTTAGCCTAAGTTGGTTCGAATTGCATTTCGTTCATTTCCAAGATTCTAGTCGTCAAGTTTTTCTTTCGCCAAAAGCAAAAAAACTCTTTATGTCAGTACCGACGCTCAAAGGCTTCTTGATATTATACTGTAAATATAAGTGACAAATTTCTGTTCATCATTAATTTTTTTGTAAATCTCGAAGAAAGACTTGGATTTGACCGCTTTTGGTTCCTGTGTTAGTATTTTAGGAGAGACCATCGCTATTTCTAATTTCTTTTTGGAGAAGCAGTGGGAGTTATAAGTTCTTTGCCTTGTTCAACATCAAACTGACCTAAATTATTTACACAAAGCTTTGATTTGACCAGTTAACCTAAGTTATGTACTTCAAGTAGAGTTCGTTTGAAAGAACAAACGAAATCATCGCTACTTTTGATTCTCTTGCAAAAAGACAGTAGGCTTTATATGTGTTCTTGGCCTTTGTGGAATGTGGTTGGTGGCATGGCATAGTAGTATAGGGTCGTCACATAAAAGTATGGAAGTTGATTTAACGGTGGTTGTAGAATCAGCATGGTAGAGTTAGCGTTGCCCCTAGATGTGATAGTGGAAATAATTTGTCATTAACCATTAATTAATCAATTAACAATTGTTTGATTAATTAAGTAACCAACTATTGACCTAGTTTAGCAAAAATTTACCCGTCTTAGCTGTGACGACGCTGTAATGTTGGGTTCAATTGCCCCTTTTCAGGACTGCAGCTCCACACTTCAAGCTACGATAACAAATTGCTGTGTTAACAAAGGGTTAAAAAGAATACTTCAGTTGTCTGCAACCTAGTAATCCTGAGTGCAGGGATGCGTTTGGGAACGAAACCACCAGAAAAACAGAGTTTAGGCTATTCCTTAGATATCCATCGATCAGGTTAGGAAAGGGAAGGGAAATACTAACCAGAGCCTGTACACCCTAAATGCACAGTTTACTTGGATGGGACAGGTAAGCAATCTGCAGTCCGTCAACAATTGATGGCGCGGAGAAAGAATCAAACACGGAAGAATACCGCAACTGGTAACTTTACATATTCGCACATAACGAGTTCGTTTGAGAGAGTAAAAAATTAGATTTTGATTACCTTGGAGAAACCAATTTATACAGTACTCATAAAAATCGTTTCGAATGTCACTACTATTACTACCAAATACTTCGAGTTCACTTTGAGTAGATTTAATAGAAATTCAGAATAATCTTTTTATAATATTTTGCCGTAAAATCTAACTCACCTACATTTATAATAAATCAATTAATAATTTTAACAATTAGGCTTGTGTACTGCTCTAGAACCTAGACCAATATAGTAGCACATATTACATTATTTGTAGATCCCAGAATTAAGGATTCAGAAACCTGACTAAGTTAATAATACAAACTGTAACTTATAGCGTTTTACTTCAATGCATGAAACTTACGTTTTTACATTATAAGAGATAACACATTGTTCAAAATCTAACTGCTACAAATTTTGATGATGTACGTTATGGAATAGTTAATTTTTCAAATCATCTAAATATTAAACAATGTCTACCGACTATTTGTTCGTGATATTTAGTAATTAGCAAACTTTTCCTTAATAAGTTATTTATGCTTGTAAATAGCGATATATCGTTTTATTTATTATTTCCAATTCTTTCTTTTGAAATTAGTTGTTCGTTTTTAGAAATTAAGTTTAACGTCTTTCTATAACATTAAAGCCCCTTGGTTTAATGCACCTTGACATTGTCTAAATTTGTGGCTTGGGAACGTTTAATTTCTCTAAAATTCTTTTATAAGAAAGTTTTCTTAATATTAAATTAGAGATTATTAGGGCTTGATATAGAATGAAATTACCTCTGAACTTATATTTTGCAGTCTTCATTTTGCGATTCAGATAATGTTATGCTCTTATCTTTTGGTTTTATTACCCTTAAAACTATAAATCTGTCACCTTGTCTAACATAGACAAGATTTATATTTGCTCTAATTTCCGAGTGCGACGTCTATATTTCTCGCTAAATCACACCCTTCTTGCATTATTTTATTGGTTGTCCGATCACCCGATATGTTGATCAAGTAATTATCTGTTAGTTCCACCCTATTAGGGGTTTGGAAATTACCTTTATCGCTTTAGCACTCAACAGAGTTCATCGACCCCTATCCAAGCAGAAGCACGCATCTTTCGTGCCTTCTCTTGTGAAATTTTGGAACATTTGCTAAACTTTGTTAAACGATGGATAGACTTTTTCCCGGGATATTCCGGATGCGTCTTTATCCTACCCTACGTCGAAAATCATTGCCAGCAGCCTTGTTACTTAACGTGTGAGGAAGACGTCCATTCTTGTGAAGATTTACTGTAACTGTAAATCAAATCTTGTGTGAACCAGTGCCGCGGGTTCAGTGTATTCTGTGCCAACAAGTAGGTTTTCTTTATATTGGATTAGTTCCCGTATGCTAAATAAACTTTACGCTTTTTAAAATCTTTTAAGAAAAAGCATCGTTGACTTACAGAATTTGTCAACCTACAGTTGCAATTATTTGCGAAATATATCTGCATATTAATGTCACGTCCCCAACCGCTCGGATAAAAGTAATCCACTATAAAGATTACTTAACCATCGCTTCACATTGGTGAAGAGCCTCAGAACATCGTTTAATACTGGTAAAATACCCGACGAACCGTTTCACAGTGGTGAAAGCCTCGCTAATATTGTTTAATTAATAGAAATATATTGTTTGCTGAATTGTAACGTAACTAACTTCTTCCTAACCTTTAATATCTTTAATTTGTTTGTAATTTTTATGAACAATATTTATAAAGTCGATGTTTTTCTTTTCTTTATCGTTCATTCATGTTAAATGTTGTATCTACATAGAGTGCAGTAGAATCTCCATTTCCTTTATTTGTGTATCATTCGAACCTGTGGTTCGACCCTGGCTAACATCTCGCCTACTGACCTAGATACGAAGATCAGCTGTGGATTCTTCTATTCGAAACTAGGTTGCCGACATTCTACTACAGTTGGCGCCCTCTCAATATCAAAACTCTTAAGATTACCGTTTTATTATTATCGTTTATCGCTTGCTCTAAGCTGTCTTAGATCACGACCCGTCTTCGACTGTATAAAGGCTAGCATTACAGGTGGCATATCAATTTTATATATGGTTGCACTACCGATGGGTCACTAAACTAACTTAAAATAACTTTCGTTTCCTGAATGAAACTTCCAATTAGATAGCATTGACTAGACACTATTTTTCACAAAACATAGCTTACTGTACCAAAATGATTTGTTAAGTTTACATTAACCCATAAAATGATTTGTTTCTAAATCATTTGACTTAGTTTTTATTAACAGACTGTCTGATGAAGATAATTCAAGTTTAAAATCTTTGGTAGAGCTTTGCAAACCTTGGCCTATGATAAGTTGCTATAATTAGTGCAGGTCTTCAGATTTTTCCGGCACAATAGTTAATAGAATTCGAGGAACCTTCTGGAGGCAACGTAAAGCAAATCCAACACTGAAATTTTAGCAGAGGAGTTGGGAGAAAGACAACCGGTTTCATGGGCAAATCTTTTAAGCTTTCCATTCTATGAACTAAGAGAAGAACAAAATTTTTTTGAAGTTGCTGATTATAAAGTGAGAACAGTTGTGCTTTGACAAGTATCCTTTGCTGACTCCTCCCACTTACACAAGACTCAAAGTTAAATTCATTTGAACTAGAAGACAGAAGGTTATTTCAAAAGATATAATTCAGAGACAAGAGAGTAGCTTCAGCTCTGATCTTGTCTTTTCTTTACGGAGCATCTTTCCAGAAATCGCTTATATTAAGCTGAACAGAAATTATATGGAAAATGATGGAATCCACCATGCGTTCCTGCACTCCAGTTATGCATTGGAATGTTTCATTTAACGAAGATCCGTGTGCTGCAGCTGTCTTTAGAGTTGCTCGTGCAGTTCCGAAGAGCCAGTTATTATTTTCGGTGCTAGGTTTATTTAAAAACAAATGCCATTATCTTATGTAGGTACTGGTCCGAAGATTAAAGGTTGATTTCCCGCCGTATGATCACAACGAGTTTTCATTATAACCAAGTCTATATTGATCTTTCCTACCATACAACATGAGATGATTCTAAGGGTAGATTTTTGTAGAGAATTTTCAATTGCCTTGGACTTTGTAAGCTCCTTCTGGCGCTTCCGTCCTTCACCGTTGAATGTCGCCTTGGTCGATGTCATAGAAAATCCTTCTGCATAAAAGCAAAAGAATAACACTAAAGTTTGTTTTCGCTAATAAATTTACCTTGAGATATTCCTTCAGTACGATGTCTCTCTTAATAGAAAAGATACCCAATGAATGCATCAAGGGAGGGACACACTGTATATTATACACACTCTAACTTACTCTTTTTACCTTTGGACTTTTCTAGACCTGTTAAAAAATTCAGTCAACTGTTTACAAAATTCATTGCTTTTTATTTATTTTTTAATGTTAAGCAACCGAAGGTGTTTGCTTTTTTTCTATACATACACATTCATTACATTTTTATCCTCTAGTGGGTTTAATAAAAATAACACATTCGCTTTAGATTACTTTTCGCCTTGTAGAAATGAGAATTAAAAGGAATGTAGGAATATATAATTAAAAGTTGTACTCGATCTTTTAACGAAAATTTAATATTAATGTAAAATTCAAATCGTATTTATATTACTTTTTTTTGCTTGCCAGTCACTGCTTAAATTTTTTAATAAACTGCAATTACAATATAAATGAGAAAAAAAAGAAAGAAAAATGTAATAAAGTTTTAGCGAAAAACGTAGGAAATTTGGAATTTTCACTCAAAATCAAATTGTTTTGACGTGTATACACACACAAACATGCACACTGTTACCGCTGAGAGTTAACAACCACCCACTGACGCAGAATTTTAGTATCATTCGGAGCTTATTCCACTGTTACCACTCTCTTCTCATTAAAGTTTCTTTTCAATTTTAATTAATACACGTAATATTTTAAAAAGTCTGTATGGTGTACCCAAATCGTATTTCCCATTTGTGATATTCGTTTGACCGTTTGTATCTAGCTATTACTAATTAAATTAATTAATTAATCTAATTAAAAGTTATAATCAGCTTTTCAAGCTTATAATCCGCATTAAGCTGTATGCCAGAGACGAACATTATTATTCTGGTCCAGATTATTCAAACCAGAGAAATATTTTTTTGATTTCTAATTTCGAATATACAAAGATTTTTTGACAAAGAATAAACTCATTTAGGTGACTTACCTTGACTCTTACTTCCACGTTAGTTTTAAGTTACATGACGTGATTTCAATAGAATAATAAAATATAAATTAAATTTAATCAAACAAGCGAATTACATATAATCTAAACGTTGCTAACTGCCATTTTCAGTAAGAACCAGTACTACTTAAATCAAACTGTATGCATGAAAAATTTATTTTTATACGAGGGCTGCTATTTATATTTCTGGCATTGGCAACACTTTACATTGTTGAACATAACCTCAACCACAACATTTTGTCATTTGAGTGCGATTAGTGTTGTTTGCAGTTAATTGAAAAGTGCATTCCCTAGTAAAAAATGGAATTGACCCGTGAACACTTTCGTGCAATTATTTTTCATAACTTTCGACGTGGATTATCACGACAAGAGTGCATCAATAAACTTAATACATTATATAGCAATGAAGCTCCATCCTACAGCACTGTAAAAAACTGGTATAATGAATTCAAACGTGGCCGATGTTCACTCCAGGACGAAATCCGTGAAGGCCGTCCAAAATCTGTCGTTGTGCCTGAAAACATCGATGCTGTGCGTGAACTGATTAAACAAGATCGTCATGTGACATACCGTGAGATTGAGGCATCTTTGGGCATTAGTATGACTAGCATCAACAAGATATTACATGATCATTTGGCCGTAAAAAAATTTGTTCCCGTTGGATCCCGCATAACCTGACCAATGCTCAAAAGAAAGCTCGCGTCGACTGGTGCATTGAAATGTTGAAAAAATTTGCGAAAGGTGCATCAAAGGCTGTGTATAACATCTGCACAGGTGACGAATCATGGATCTACGCATATGACACCGAAACAAAACAGCAATCAACCGTGTGGGTCTTTCAAGACGAGCCAAATCCAACAAAAGTTGTTCGCGGAAGAAGCACATCGAAGCAAATGGTTGCCTGTTTCTTTGGCATTACCGGTCATGTGGCAACAGTGGCGTTAGAGCAACGTAAGGCGGTCAACTCTGAATGGTACACAACAATTTGTTTGCCAGAAGTCATTGGAGAAATTCGGAAAACTTCAAAGAAGAAGCGAATCATTCTTCATCATGACAATGCAAGCTCTCACACCGCTGCTCAAACAATTGAATATTCAACCAGCCAGAAGGTCGAGTTGATGGGCCATCCACCATACAGCCCTGATTTGGCACCCAATGACTTCTTTTTATTCCCGTACATCAAAAACAAACTGCGTGGTCAACGATTTTCAACATCAGAAGAAGCCGTTTTTTGTTTCAAAACGCATATTTTGGAGCTGCCTCAGAGTGGAAAAAGTGCGCTCGAAAATTGGTTCAAACGCATGGAAAAGTGTATCAATCTTAATGAAGAACATTTTGAAAAACAATAAAACTAGTTTCGATCATAAATACTTGTTTTTTCATTGTTAGGCCAGAAATATAAATAGCAACCCTCGTATGATAATTTAGTAACTGTGAAGCAGTTTTAGTTTGTTATAAAATATAAATGAACAATCTTAAGGAATGAACGAAAAGGTTTCTTGAAAGTAATTACATTACATTGTTGTTAAGTACTTTCTGTAAAGTCTACTGAAACCTGAAATTTGCATTTATAAAACTCAGCGTGACAGATTACGTGTAAAACAAATCTATAACTAAAATGACGTAAGTCAATCTTTTGTTTCATCAAGCAGACGGTGATGCAACTACAAATTCAAAATTCTCAAATTAAATGCCGAAAAGAACTAAAGACATTTATTTAAAAATGTCAACTCAAAGAAGTTCATCAATGTAGAATCAAATTATAGAAATCATGGATAATATCTAGATCCTCAATAAAATCAAGATTTGTCTTTTCTCTGAGTCTATAAAGATCCACAACTTTTAAAATCACAGCCAAACCAAATTGTTACAGAAACATAACTTGAAGGTAGTCAGGAAATTGATTACTGGAGTTTCTGTAGTAAACTAGTGATCCGGTGGGACTCAGTCCTCTTAAAATTACTGTTATCTGCCTTATTCTGTTGAGTGTCACTGTTGTCCCATATTCGCCACCAAAGTGCATCTACGCTAAATTGGATATAGCTAAAGAGACCCATACAGGTACTTCCTCTTCAACGTACCTGTTTCAACAAAAAGGTATTTTGAGTCACTATTGACCTAGTCTATGGTAAATATCAATAAGAAACAAAGTCTTATGCCTCTTGATATAGAAACTACTCAAGTGGACTAACCTCTCGACAATACTCCAATGACGTAGCTTCCGAGTTGAGCGTCAAACAAATCTGATCCTCAATCTATTCATACAAAACACATGTTTGTGTAATATTAATCTCTCTCAACTATCTTGTTGCTTAAAATTATTTGTTAATCTTGTGTTAAAAGGACTATAGCTTGGTTAAGAATTTGCTAGCAAAAATAATTTTGGTTTCCAGTAAAAAATCAGTCAGCAATTCAAGTTTTCCTAAGTGTTTCATTACCACCATGCTGTTTCATTGCTCCTTCTGAGAATTCAGCAAGCGAACGGTTGCATTGGAAAATTTTAATCGGATGTATTTTGAATATTAAACCTAACGTATTCAGCAATTTCATGTACTTTGAAAGTAGATGACGCAATCCTTTTGTCAGAACGACAGCGATAAGGCTACTTTTTGGGATAGGTTTATTTATATACGTGCGTTATTTCTATTTCGAAACTTCTTGAAGTATAATTTGATTTCATTTTTCATTAACGAATTTAGCAATTTAGATTTTGCCAAGACAATTTAAGTTCTCCAAGGTGTGTTGTCGAAACCATCCTGCTTTATTGCTTTTCTGGAAATTTAGCATGTAAACGGCCGCGTTAGAAGATTTTATTTGGTTATGCTTTAAATATTAATCCTTATGTAGTTTAAAAACAGGTGACGCTATTCCTTTGTTAGAACGACCTAATTATTGAGCCTGAGCTGAATTTCGTAAAAATTGATTTAAGGATGTAATGGACAAGAAGAGTATTTGTGGTCTAAAAAGTTCGTTGAGTTTATGATAGAAATTTTATGGTAAAAGACGAAAAGGTTAAATCGAACTTATACAAGCCTGTGCTGCTTAGCGAACACGGTCAACATGTCTGTAAAAAGCATTAAGCTATCTTGAACTTTACCGCTGCTATTTTAATTTGTATATGAATGCATTGTTTCTATTTTTAAACTTCTTAGAATATTCTGTTTTGTGACTTGTTATGTTAAAAGAAAGTTCACTGTAGACCACGTTATCGGCACGTAGAAACATTGTAATCCGATGTTTTGTAAATATTAAACCTTATATTTTGAACAATTCTGTGCTTTGAAGATAGATAATGCAAATCCTTTGTTAGGACGACCTAATCATCGAGCGTACACAATACTGAGTTTCCATCCTTTGGGATATTCGAAGAGAATACTTTGCAATTGGGAAATCAAATAGCAATAATCATGTGTTCCACAACCAAGGTTGAAAGTTTTAAACTTCACTGAAGCCTTTGTAGTTTAGTCAGTTCATCCAACGTGACTTTAGAAGACAACTATCTTGCATCTTCCAGTCCACTTTAGAGTTTCTTGATATATACATCTGTCTTGCAACTTAAAGTTATTTTATTATTTTTGTGTTAAAACGAAAACAACTATTTGGTCGTAGGGAAACTTGTAACGGTCACTTTTCGCTACCGTTCCCTGTGTTTGTCAGTCGGTGCATTCTGTGTGTTCCGGTATTTTTTTATATAGCGTTTCCTCCTGACCAGCGTACACAAAATTAGCAGTATACAAATTATATAAAAGAAAATTTTTTTGAAGGTTTTTCAATTTTCGGCGGCCATTTTGACCATGTTCCCGAAGAATTATCAAAAACCGAAGATACCTCGTTGTCTTTAGTTTTTGATATGGAATCCAGCTCTGAAGTCAAAATTTCAAAATTTGACAAAAAATGCGGACAGACAGACAAACAAATTTCGCAAATTCAGTAACGAGTCCTTCGGAGTTCGTTGAAAATCCAGAACTGAAGAAAAAATACCAAGACCTTTAAATAACTTAAGAAGATAAATACAAAATGGGATTTGGAAAAGAAATGGAAACAATTTAGGGAAATACTAATAAATAAAAGAGAAAGAATCTGCGGTAAAAAGATATTTAGCAAAAATAACAGAAGACCAAAATGGTGGAATAAATAGCTACAAGCAGAAGTGAAAAGGAAAAAAGATGCATGAAGAAATATGTCGATATGAACCAAGACCAAGATAAACGTCAATGTATAAGAATACAAAACAATATTAAAACACTAGTAAGAGAAACCAAAAAGAAAAGTTGGGAGGGCTTGAAAAAAAAATTAAATCAAGACTACAAAACAAATAACAAATGTTTTTGGAATAAACTAAAAGTGATTGAAGGCAGGAGAAGTAAAAAAATTAAGAAGATAAAAGACACAGATAAACAACTGGAAGTAAAAACGGCAGAAATACTACAAGTGTGGAGAGAATACTATACCGAGAAGTTCAAGAATGCAGAAGAAGATCAAACAGGGACAACAAGTAACTAAAAGTGTATATACAAGAGTCTTAAGAAGAGTACTGCTGTATGGAAAGAAATCGACACTTTTTGAAATGCAAAAGTCACTAAAGCAGGGAGACAGCGTGAGTCCGCTGCTATTTATCCTAAGTATTGGGCAAAATAGTTAAAAATACAAGACGAAGAACAAAACATCTGCAAACAACTATCGGATCCAATAATCTACAACCGGTGAAAATGGACTCACTACTTTACGCTGACGATATTGTACTAATCGTAGATTCCCAAAGAAAGATGCAATTGCTTCTAGATATTTGGATAGAAGGAGTAGTAAATATGAAAGTGGAAATAAACATAAACAAATACAAATATATGGTAATCAAGCCAAAGACGACTAAAGGAGATAGAGAAGAAGAATATGCACGGAACAGATAATGAAACAAACAACAGCATACAAGTACCTGGAAATTATGTTTACAAACGACAGTACTATGCACATGAACAAGAAGTGGACAACAAAATCAAACTACAGGTCTACAGCACCATTACTGTACCAACATTATTATATGCCAGTAAATCATGGATAACTCAGATGAAACATGAAAGTACGATAAAGGTGACCAAAATGAAATACTTAAGAAAAAAAAGATAAAATGAGAAATGAAGATATAAGAGACCAACTGAAACAAAAACCAATAACGACAAAAGTAAACAAACAAAAACTACAATGGTACAAGCATGACGAACAACAGACTAGTAAAGAGAGTTATACAAGCAAGACGAGTGAAGAGAAAAAAGAGAAGAAGACCAAGAAAGACATGAATGGAACAAGTAGTTAAAATAGGAAGCGAGAACGAGAAAACACTGAATAAGACAGAACAATTGACGGGGAACCGGAAGGCATGAAAGAAATAAGTTAACAGCTAACAGAGAGAGCAGACTCCAACGCTACGAGAGGGATAAGGAGACAAAGAGAAAAAAATTTTCTGCTTTGGAGAGCACACTGAGGGGACGATTATATTTTTTTGCAACTTCTATAATGTTGAAATCAATTAGTGTTGATGATTTGCATTGTCACTGTTATTGTAAGCGAAACGCGGGGTATAAGTAATTTCAACTTAGTAAACTTCTTGTTCTAGTTTTGGGGAATTTGTACGGCTCTTAGCAGGACAGTTTCTGTTGATTGGTGTTAGTCTCAGGATTTGGGTAATAAAAGTATGTCATTCGAGTAGGATTAGAGATTTTTAGAAATTTCGTGGGGTTTTTTGTTTATTTATTTATTCTACAACCTGGTTTTTTAGTAAACCGATGTTGAGATTGAAGTTAACTATCAAATCCCTACTAGGTTTGCTAATTGGGTTCTGGATTAAATTTCTTCTAATAGAAATTGATCTGAGCATTTAAAATTTTCTGTGGAACTTATGTAAAATTGTTCAGAGTATGTAGTTACAAGATCGCCGTTTATTGTGTGGAAAAGCGTAAATATTGGGATAAGTTATTTCCTCTTTATTCTTTTTGCAGATGTTGATAAGATTTTTTTTTGTAATCAGCTTTTTCGGGAAGGCAGCGGTCCCTAAACTGAAGCTAAAATTTGTTTGAAAGTTTCTTCCATGAATTTCTTTGAAATATGAAAGTTGACCGGCTTTAGGGTCCCGTTCTAAATATACAATTGCCGCATTTGCTTTTGGTAGCAGTCGCGTCTTCTACCAAACTTCTGAAGCTAAGAATAGTTTCAATCTAGTAGAGGATTGTGCGTTACGTTTCGTCGGTGAGACCCTATTTCACATGTAGGGTATGACTTTTACAACAATTTAACATTTTTAAATTTCAAATCCACCACATAAACTGAATTGTAAAGCCTTGAATAAAATTTTATGGAGATCAATCTCTGGCACTTATTAAATTTTGTTTTCTCCTCATACTATTTAGGAAGTTTGTGCATTAAATAATTTTTTTGTTGATCAAATTTGTGTGCTTAACATACAAATTTATTTTTTGTTTTTTAAAAACTATTATTAGTACAGCGAACGCATTGAAATTTGTGTTTTAGTAAACTGTTTTTCATTACAGGTGTTTCACCTCTATGATCAGATCTGTATCACAGCGGATTGTTTGGGTAAGAGGTGTAAAGTCTTTTCAATACTCTTTTCGCAATTATTTTTTTGAACTTTTTGTATGAGAAAATTTAATTTATCATTATTCAATTTTTTCTTGTATTAGTAACACTCATAATTGAGATCTATAGTAGTAAATGTTTTTTTTTTCGGTTTATTGCAAATTATAGATAAACTTAGGTTTTATTGTTAAACTAGTATTTGTTTCAAAATTTCAAGATTTTTGCTTTTGTTCTATTTTAGATTACCAAAAGTGTGGTGGTGATAGTTGATAATCCAATATTTTTACTCGTTCACTCTTATAGATATTGAACTGTACGATAAAGTATTTGTAAATGCTTACACTTTACTGTTTGAATTATTGCTTAAATATCTTAACTTATTATTTCGTCATTATAAGATTTAACTGTATTTATTCATTATATAATTTATTACCAATTCTTGTCCTTATTGAATTTTGTATTGATCTTGTGTGTCTTTTTATTACTGTTATGTTTTTGAATTTCTCATTTTTTTAATATATACATTGACATATTTCTCGAATTTTATTGTATGTGTAATCTCATTAACTGCGCTCAAGGTCACCAACTGATATTTTCCGGCCTAGAACCATAGCGATCCTAGTTAAATTAGAATCAATTTTATATGTAACGCAAGGTTACGTTACAAACTTTAATCAGATATATTATAAATATTGAACTTATATCTTGAGTAATTCTACGTAATTCTACAGATGACGCAATTCCTTTGTTAAGACGACTTAATCGTCGAGCGTTGATTAAGTGAATTGATTAATTGGTTCAGATTCGCATTGGCATCCTTAGGCTAGGCGAAAAGAGTATTTTGGTGAATGTTGATCCTTTGGAGATTATTATTTTCTGAACGTTTTATAAGCAAAGGCGATTTCTACAGGAGACCGTAAATTTGAAATGATCATTGTTGCAAGCGTCTTTGGTTTCCTGTAGCCTCGATTGTCGTTCAGTCAGTAACTTTAGGTATTTCTTACGCATTTTAGCTTTTTTACTACCTCCGTGACCCTTAGAAATTCTTATTCAGATTTTCTTCTAGAATTCTTCAGTTTGGCTATAGATTTTAAAGTTTTCATTTTCAAAACTTGTTTTAGTTAGGTAATGACATTGATTATGTGTATGTAAACCTAGCCGTTGTTACTTTAATTGTTGTTTCAAACTAACACACAACTTTTGAGATTTATGCAATTTCTATTTATTATGTTTGGATGACTGAAACTGTAGATGATTACGTATGTAGTACAAAGGTTAAAGTTTTTTTTTATCACAGAGTATTTATGTGTAGTATTTTAATTAATAAATAATAACTTAAAAAATTAACATATTATTATACAAAACACAAAGGATTATTTGACTGCGGGTTTATTATAATTATAATAATTAACAAAGAAGTCCAAAAAAATAAAGACGGAAGTATTTTAATATACTCAATTAATCAACCGCGTTCCTTTCAATTGTTATTCCCAAAAAAGCCAAAGTGTTTCAAGCCGTCAAACATAATCCTTTTCAAATCCGGAAAAAAGAAAATATTAAGCAAATCAGAAAACAGAAGAGCTGTTGCACGCGCGACAAACAACAACTGTTATCCAAGCAATCCGCTTATTTATTTTGGGTTTTCATCTGCAGATTTGTGTTAACGTTCTTTACCAATTTGAGAAAGCACGAATATAGAAAAGCTTGAAATTTATATAATGTTTTTGTGGGAGACCTTTTTCAAAAAAAAACCCTTTTAATTCCTTTAGGCCGAATAAACTGAAATCTGCAAAAATTTGATTTTATAAATTTTATTACATTTTTCTGGTTTCACTCGTAAAAATCAAACATAATGTGAATGCGTTTTCATATGGCATAACATAAAATGAAGGATTTTAAGCATACAGAAGCACGGTATTAACTTTTTATGTTTACTGTCATTTGGAGATTACTTATAAAGGGCGCAGCTGAGACGCTGCTTATTCATGGATGACGATCTTGATCCACTAGCAAGTCCCTGCAGGAGCAATAGGTTTTATGACAAATCTTAAGTTGCCTCGTAAAAGGAGAATATTTGTGTTGAAAGGTAACAACTGCACTCTAGATTGCAGCATAATACATACAAGTTTTATCGATTTCCCGCCTGATAATATCAAACAGAATTTCATACGGGTTCGCAGAGATACTTTTAAAACTTCTAAATTGTAAAGCTGATGTAAAAATAAGCAGAGGTGAATAAGTAACGTAGCCACAATGAAAAAGGGTAGTAATACAACAATTTCCCTCGACTCCCCAGGTGTAGAAGGGAGAGCTCGAACAATACACGGTTTCCGTTCAACCCTCTCTTGTTAAACATCCCCCACATCAGGTAGCTCCCGGCACAGCCCACCGTGATTTTCTAAACGCCGCTTTTTGTCAAAGTCTAAAGTCTATTTCGACAAGGATGAGATGAAAGAATTGCTATATTGAGATCGTGAATCATGATAAAGGGATTTCTTTTGATGAAATATTACCTTTTTGAAGGGAAGACAACTTTCAGTTACATTTTCATGATTATGGGTGATATAGGCAGACTCATTTCTTTACGAAACTTTTTCCTGATTCAATTTATTGAAATAAAATTGGACCGGAATTTACTTTGAATTCATAACGTGCGCTTATTGGAAAGAATACTCATTTTTGCGTTTTTCCAAAAGGAAATATGCTTTGATTTTATTAGACAAATTGTTTTCTGTAATCAAATTGCAAGAAGTCTTTTGTTTATGTAGTATGTAAAATAGAATACCTACATGGATCTAGTAATAAAAAATCCTGGATATAAATTGAAAATTTCTAATTGCGCTTAATCTTGCATTACTATTACAAACGGGATTTCGACATAACCAATTACAAGCAACAATAATGTCAAAGATTAATATTAATGCGGATGGTTACAATTACATGTATCGACGCGTAATCTATTGAGGTTTCATCGACAGTACAATGTTAACCCTAAAGGCTTTAGCTTCTCATTGTTAACTTTATGTAATATGCGTATCGATCATCAAACTTCGTATATGCTTCTTTAGGTTTAAACATAATTGCGGTTTTTAATTTAGCAGTGTAACACGATCTATAATATTTTTAACATAATTATACGCAACAGGACATTTATAAATACGAGGGATATTCAATAAACAAATTTCTTATTGTTGGTTAAGTATGTTTATGATGTAATTAGTAAGAACTGAAAAGTACAGTGTGCTGAAAATTACTCATGAATAAGTTACGTATTGAGGCGAACTTTATACGAATATACGATAGTTAGCAAACTGTTCAACATCTTTGTACAATATACAGCATAAAGTAGTAGGTGTAGAACTAAGTAAACTAAATCTCGTTGTTGGAAACTTTAAAATTTAAAAACTTGCTATGCTAATATAGTATGCGGTTTACCTAAACCGTTCGAATTTATTATAAAAGGCAGCGAGGTAAATATAATTACAAGCTGCATTTGCTATTTTATTTTCTCTAATAGTGTTTTACAAGTAAATTTTTTATTAATGGTATTTAATCATTTGTTCCGATTCAAATTTGTCGTTAAATTATTCCTTATTTTAGGACTAACCATATACGTAAATTAATCTCTGAACATCTAAAATTGGGTTACATCCTTAGCGGTTCTGTTTGTGGAATGGTGTTCCAAGGAATTCTACTGAACCCCTGCATAATTAACTCTCCTTAGGTGTTTATCTACCCGATTACTTCGATTTTCTCTGAGTTGACTTTAATTCTTTTTATTTTAGTTGTATTTATATTTTTAAATTCAGTCCAGTTCAAACAACTTTTTTGATAACATCTGTGGATTATCGACATTTTAATTTCCTTATGTTAATTCTGATAGAATCAAACTCTTTATCAATAAAATAATTTTTTTAGAAATTTTTCTAATTTCTATCCTTGTTTGAATTCTTCATGCTTTTTATTGTTATCCCTGTGGATAAACCGAATTTCGCGTTGAAATTTTTTCAAACTTACTGACTAGTCTCAAGACAAATTAAATATGAAACTAGTTCTTCTCAGATCAATTTCTACTTGAAAGGTCATGAAGCAAACCGTAAGACATAAAGTTGGAATTGTATTTAATACAATAGTAAAACAACAAAATAAACTGATTTAGATAATCGCAACTAACGCATAGAAAAACGCTCCAGCAATCACCTCAATAATCAGATAGAACCTCTCCCTTTGCTTCTCACTATGTTACGTAAGGAGTTTTTGACAACTAACTAAAACAAAAAACGCATTAGGCAGAAGCTTCATTTCATCAGTCTCAGTTTCATCTGGAATGATAAGAAAGTTTTTCTTACTGCACTTACAGTCATGTCTTCCCTTAAAGACTATGATGACACTTTTTCCAACGATTTTGCTTTGCCCTACTATCCTACATGGAAATAAAACAAAGATGCTTCGTATAGCTACTTTGATGCCCAAACAATCAATTAGTCATCTCTATATAAACACAAATAGGCCACTGATGCTGCTGATAGAAGAGCATTTTAATGTTTTCGTATTCTTTACAAAGTTTTGCTGAATGAGTAACTACAAGAAATACATAGTTACCATTGTGCAATAAAGGTTCTTGCTGCTGCTGGTGAAGATACCAAAAAATCTCATTTGAAGGAGAAGTTAAGAGATGTTATTGTAGGATAGAATAAATCTTGTCCGATAAGCTATTACTCTTTCTTCCAGCTTTAGATAGTTTTTCTTCTTTTAAGCTGAATGCTAAAAGATCAGTTGCTTGCTTTGACAAATTTGTATCAAATCATTGAGTTCCAATTGGCAGAGCTGTTTAAGTACTGAACAGTTTACTTCAGTTTCACTTCTATCCGCAGTGAACATTCAGGCAACGTTGTAAATACTTTCATGGAAAGTCTTTGACGTATACAATACTAAATAATTGATCCCCCCCTTTTAAGGAAGAAACATCTTGCCAAATGTAAACTTGATGATTGATGAAATAAGCCGTTTTGGAATTAATCCAAAGAAGCTGTCCTTTTTCATGTTGTTTCAACATCCTATACCTTAAATACGGAGATCTGAAAGACTTATGCTTATAAGAAACTCTTTTGCTTAAAAGAAGCTGAAGAATCAACCTATAAAAGCTTAAAGTTTCACAACATTGAGAACTAATTGTATTCTAAATGATCGAAATGACTCAATTCCTCAATTCTGACCTTACAAAAGACACAGACCCAATAAGACAGTCTAAATTGTTAGACTTTGCTGAATGCATCAACATCTTGATATACCTTCAGAGATAGTGATGATTCAGTGACGAAATATCTGAAGGCTTAAGCAGTCAACTAACAAGATCCTAACAGTTAGTTGTCATTTAGAAATCCAGTCACCTCCCTGTCAAAATGTAAGAGTACTCGATCTGGCTATATTCACAGAAACCGAAAATAAAGCACCAAACAAATTGGCTCATTCAAGTTGTTCCAAATGATACCACATCTAATATCCCGCGATACTCTTCAAGTACATTATCGTTGTAAAACCCATACAATGTGAGGTATATCGGGATTTTGTTTGCTAGAAAAGAACTGAAAATTACTGTTTACATTTAATTCTTATTATTTCTTCTGATGTGTTCTTTTGTTTTGAAGTTTGAAGAAACACTGAGAATATCCATTGCTCATAAGCTACATGAGTCTATTAGACCTTTTTGACTTAAAAGCACACCATAAGGTATGAGCATCTTATTGCGCCTTTGAACGTATATGCGCGAATGGAAGCTTGGAATGTCCTAGCACACTTCGGCCAGAATGCAGCTCTACTGCGCAGCAATCTCGTAACAGATTTTTTGAAGCAGTCTTTAAGTACCTTTTAATTGAAGAAAATGGAGGCAGCCTTTACTAGACTTCCAAGCAACCCCACGAGTTTCAAAAATAATTTTATTATCCGTTAGAATCGGTTTTGATTTTTAGCATTAGACCCAGAAGTGTGACTTCCAACAAGAATGAAGGAAGATGCCAAGGACACAAAAGCACTTTCAAATTAACATAAAACAAATTAGTTTTTGGTATTGTCTTGAGCTGGTAAAAGCATGAGTTGTGTAGTTTGTCAATGTATAGAATTGTGGGGTACAGCTTTGACCATAATATATATGTCTGCGTTCTTTACAATTATAACTTTAAATTCTAAAATTTAGACGATGTCAGGCCACCGCCGTTCCAGAAAAGAATCCTTAAGCCATTGTCGACGATCTGAAACCAAGGTGTACCGCAAGAAGGCAACCAACTTCAACCATATCCAATCTCTACCTAGCAAATGAGTGGTAACACATTTATACTGATAGGTCTTCTATTCCTGGATTTGGTGGTACTGGAGCAGTTATTTTGAAGATTACGTGACAGTTGGTAAGCACTCAAGTAATTATGACGGAAAGATTGCTGCAGTAGATCAAGCAGCCCAAAGACTAAAAACACTAACACGAACACGGCATAACAACAGCACTGTTTTTAGTAGATTCTCAAACTGAGATTCTTGCTTTATACAACAACTCTTAAACCGATTGTTCCCGCATAATGCGATGCAGAGAACTGCCGTCTACATTAATATGTGATGGATGGACAATCGCCCTACAATAGATCTTGAGCCAGCTGACCAAACAATGGGCTCATCAAGAAATAATCAAACCAACCACGCCATTTGTGCAAATCAGAGGTTGTGACGTACCCTAAACGATCACGACTACCTCTGGGCACATCTCTACCGCATTGGGCTAGTGGATTCTGATATATATCCATTTTGCATCTTGGGTAGGATGAATAGACAGCACCTGCAGACTTGTCCCGAAGTGGAGAGGCTCGGCGTCGAATGGCTAACCAGTAAAGTAAACGTAAAGTTTTTGGTATGTGAGGAATCACAGTAATAGAATGCAAGCAATGCGTAAAAACAGTTCAGGTCACCGTATGATACAAATGGTGCAAGCTCGTGGACATGACATGCAGACGATCTAACTCCGCGCTTTCTGAGGATCATCAAGGAGCAAACTGATCTTACAATAATCATTGCCAGCACAGTAGCAGCACTATCAACCATACCTTTAGTGACCTTTACGGCAATAAACTATTATTAGGTAGATTTTAAAAAATCTTAAAGAATTTCTGCAGGAAATGATAAGCCCATTATGCCATCAGAAGCAGTTACAGTCGAAAAGCTCGGTTATCTGCAACATTTTAATTCTGCATTTATTTCCCTTCCAAGGCAGGGTTTGTTATTTTTTGACTTAAAGACACCTACCAACTAAAAGTTGTTATTTGATCACTTCAAGATTATCACTGATAACTTTCTGTTTGGTGTGCAATCAGAGGTTAAACAATTATTAATCAATACTTGTCTTAACATTTAGATAACAGCAATTTTATTTGCATTAAATTGGACAGACTGGATTTGAATGATAACTATGCTCAATTGATCATTATGTCGTACCTAGGACGTGTTTGCTCAATACGAGAATATAAGTGCCCATTAAGCGTAGTGAATAAGCCTGAAAGTCCATTATTGTCTTCCAATTAGTTAAAATTTTAATATCCCTAGGGCTATTTCAAAGGCCGATACCCAACATCCCCAATTAGTCAGTCAAACTAATTCTCATTAACAAAAAGTTTGATTCGTGAGAACAATGGCAAACAAATTGGGAAAGGTGAAAGGGCGGCATACAAATCAGATCTGATTATTTTAAAGAACTTAACCACAAAAAAAATGTGATATGTATTCAATGTATTCATAAGGGCCCAAGAGAGTTTTTTTTACTAAAGAATAATTTTTGTTGTGTCTATATCTGTAGCGTAGACTTTGAGACAAAGATTAAAGCTTCTCAAGCAAAACAAAATGACAAATTCAATTTTGCCCTTAGCGTGAAGACCTTTCTTGGGTGTCCGCGCGTCCGATACTAAACATCATTCGGATTTTCCAAAAGTGTGCAATATGATACAGATATGCGACCCGACATTTTATAAAACATTTCTGTATAAAATAATGGAAGCAAAAAATTTCAACACTAAAATAGCATGAGATAAAAAACTTTCGAGAAAGGGGAAGAAGTGAAAAGACAATGTAGGTAGCTGTCAAGTACGTAGTTCAGAAAATTAAAGGTATAAATACATCATTAATCACAATGTGCAAAATTTTAAAATAATTCCTATACAAAATAGTGCAATAACTAACTATCTGAATATTTTTTCCTTTGGTTGAATAATCACAGAAACTCAATACTAAATAGAGCCTTCAAGGGTTACAGGTTTTAGATAAAAGGAACGAAATACTAGTGAACCGTAAGAAGACACGAGTTTGACCTTTACTCCACTTCATAAATTATAGATTCGGTTATTTTTTGTGCATCAGGAATCTGAAAAAAAGACTGTGAAAAAGGTCAAAAAGATAAATTGTCCAAATATAAAAGACACTAAAAGATGAAGGTCAGATTGCAACCTTTTACAATAAATTGAGCCATATTTAACTTGTGTCCGTGCAAATCTTGTTACTGCCAAAGTGCTAGCATCATTAAAAGAAAGAGCTATTTCTCTAACGTACTATGCAAAGAGAGAGTCAATTTAATTCTGAACTGCTCGTTATTAAAGGATTCCTGCTTATAAAAACATATATTTTCTAATTTGTCGCGTGACTGTGCATATCTCAATTTAATTGAAAAGTAAACTGCATCGTTAAGTAGCAGAACAGTACTCGCTTTTAATGGAAATCTCTCGAGCAGGAGTGTAGAACACAGGCGCTGCGGCTATTACGCGTTTCCTCTCGGGATATTGTTTATTTTGCTTACGTATAGCTTAATTTAACCCCTTCTAATAAGAAATACAATTAACCTGGACTAACGTTATTTAAAAAGTTTTAATTGGACATAAAATTATTTCCTTCGTACTGCAGGAAAAAATGCAGAATATTATAACCGATAAAGCAAATCCTACTCACTCTTGAATTTTTTTTTTCTCTTGTTGTGGCTTTTATTTTCGCCTTGAGCAGTCGGTATGAGCGCGCACACAACGGGTGGTCTGGCAAAGTCAGCGATAAGAGATGACGAAGGATGGGAAGGCATTATGTGCGGGACAAATATGTGGCAATTGTCGAGATAGTCGGCAACTGTGCTGCTAAATTATACCTAAGGAAGGAAAGTATAACAAGGATCGTTACAGGAAAATAAAATATAATATATAGTTTTTCCTTAGTATACATTGCTTAAATTTTCTCTAAAATATACCGTCTTGCTGGTTGCTTACGTATATAAGAAGAGACTCGTATATTTAGAAGAAGAGGAGCAGATAAAAAGATTTGCTATCCTCCGTAATTCTCTTTTATTTCGTACTACTATAAACAAACATAAATTAAAAAGGAGATTACATTTTTTAAAAACAAATGTCGTATTCAGAAAATAAAATCCAGAACAAATTCTATATAAAGAAGATTTAAAGCATACCTTGTACATATTAAAAGTTAACATGATTTCATTTATCGTGTTCAGATTTGAGGGCAAACTAGATGTGACTTTTAATTTAAAAATAATAAATTATTATTCTGACAAAATAAGTCTGAAACATAATATTGGACAAATAATTAAAGCATGAGGAATTCCCTTCTGAATTACCATTTGCAACAATGTAAAGAAAGATAATCATTGCTTAAAGATGATCGATAAGACAGCGCTAACTAAGTTTTGACCTAGTTACTAACATACGGATACACAGTACAATCGCTAATTGACCTAAATATTCAAAAGATTAGACTTTGTCTCTCACCAGAAAATTGAGACTTAGATTAATAGGTTGGATTTGGAAGGTTCAACGATGATTATCTAAAAAGTAGTGTTGTGTACCAATTTCATAAAGAAAAACTACAAAATCTAGAATTTAAAAGTTTTTACATCAAATCAAAATTGACGTTCTCACTGGTACGAAAATGATGATTTTGTTTGCTTAACATAATCATAACCTATTATGTATAAGAATTCTGTTCATTATTCCCTATTCCTTACTATTCTAGGTTTGTAGATTTCACCGCTTTTAAGGTTTGTTCTATTTTTATTATCATCTTGAGTAAGTGAAGATTTCGGCTTTGGTCAGTTTCTAGAAGATGCTGCAAGCCATCCGTTCTCCATATCAATTTTATTTCATCTGTAATACGCAGCAGAGGCACTCGGCTGGAACATCCTTTCCGCTTCGTGGCCCGACGGACGTCCACGCCTTTCGGTTTTATCGCTTAACGAAACTCCTTCCGTCTGCATACTATCATAATCTTATTTTTCTTGTCTTCAGCACAGAGTAGGTATCATTTGGACTAGCCACATCAACAGCGACACCAATAACCAACCAATCATCCACCTCGCGCCAAAGATTATCTACATACGCCACATTGACTTCGGCGCCAACTCAAATTCACATTCTCCACATTACCTCAAAGTAAAAATTGCCTCAATGTTAGTGCTTAGATTTTTTTGAGTTTATAGTTGCGACTGTAAAATATAAAAGAGAGCCTCTTTGTACGTTCAGAATTTTAAATGAAAATGAAATCGTACGTCCAATAATAATCTGGAAATATTTTCACCTTGACAGAAACACATTCGAAATTGAATAATTTCAATTTGCGTAGGAAAACATGCTTTTGAGACATCTTAGTGGGAAAAAAAATTTTACATTACAACCAAAAAAGAGAAAACAGTCTAGCAGATATCTGGAATTTACAGAGACAATCTCGAGATTGGTTTAACAACAGACTGCTATGTTGCTAAATGGTATCTCAGATCATAGCAGAAGAAAAAGATTAATTTTACTAGTCAATAATAATATAAGGCACGAGGCAGAAAAAATACAAAATGTCCAGTTTAGTACAAAATTGTTCACAAATCCCAATATTGAAAGGTAAACCTGCATAAACTAGTACATTTACTCAAAAAAAGATCCCAAAGCGCACAGTCAGCTTCAGTTACAATTTTTTCTATGGAAGGCTTACGCAAAGTGAAGACGTTTTGGTCTAGACTACATTTTCCGATACAGCTTCCACTGGCACAGACCATTTTCTGATTAGAAATCCTTCCTTGTGTACACATTGTTATTTAAGTCACTAATGTAAAGGCTTCTTAGATAGTAACTCCTAATAGTAAATCATCCAAGCAAAAGTCACGTTTTTCAATCTTTCAGGCTTTTGAGAAGTTTTTGGTTTTATTTGTTTCACCAGCTGCTAGTTATTGGAAAGTATTGATAACTAACTAAGTATGGTGCAAAGAAAGTAACATAAATCACGATGATCAAGGCATAAATTCTTGGATGGAATTTATTTATATAGACGGAGGAAATTTTATTTCATGTGTCCTCCAACACAGCAAGATGTCAAAAAGTTCATATTCATATATCACTGATGCTAATTCTAATAAAAGTTTTGCCGACTGCATTCAGTGCAACACAAAATTTGGCGGTTGTACTGCCTACTTTGACTAAGATCTGCCAATTTTAGGTAGTGTCCTCCTTCCAACGGGTTTAGAGTCCCTACTGCACTGAAGAGAAAAGAGGCATTCTAAAATGGCATTTGTTTGTAATGTAGTAGTAAAGTCTTTTGGTTTTGTGTACTGAAATTTTAAATATTCTTCGATGATATTACTGATATAATTCATTTTTGTTTATAAAAATGGCTCTAGGTTTTGAACTTCTATCTGCATTGCGTTGAGACGTCTAAAGACTAAGATCTTTTCTCCTTTTTGAGTTTGCATTATTGGAAGAAAAATGTCTTTAACTCCCAAAACTTTGCCTGCAATCATAGATAAAATGTGGGTATTGCAGTTTCGCTAAAGTTCCTAACAAAATCAACTAAATTCTATATTTTGCTTGGCACCATTTCTAACGTCTTTGGCTTCCAATACGACACAAATTGGTCCAGGTTTTGAAAAAGCATAGACAGTAAGTGTGTTACCGTCTCAATTGTTCTTTAGTCTAAATGTCCGAGTTGGTTTAGATGAGACTAACAAAGCTGCTTTTAAAACAAGATTATTGGCAAATTGAGATGGAAATCGTAGATACCGAGGGTTGTCTATTGCTGAGACCAGAAAGTTCAAAACTTCACCAAATGAATTTCACGGCTTAAATTAGTATCGTTGTATAAGCAATGTCGTATTTTGTTGCCTTCCAAGATAATATTGAGTAGTTGTTGAGATGATAACTTGATGATTGATTCCCTTTACGTAATGTTTTTCTTTTGGTCGTACCATATGTTAACTTGGTTGTGTTTTTTTGCTTTTGATGAATGATAGTATGGTGTAATTGATTACACAAATTGGTTATTGGCGTGGTATTTGCAAAGAGTCACATCCTAGATATTCCAAGCAAAATGTCTTGGTATTTTTAGGTAGTGCTTGTTAAAAATGGACTAAACTACCTTAAAACCAAATGAACTATTTTTTCTGTAGTTAAGCAACAATGTCAGATATTATCTTTAATTGCTTCAACTGCTTTAGATAGAACCTTCCAAATTTGAGCAATGATAGGTCTGTTCGAAGTTGCAACAAACTGATGGCTGTAGTCTTTGAAAGACGTTTGTAGGACTGTTCTTAGTAAAGACAGTTATACGGAAAATCTGAATTCCAGAATGTTTTTACAGTGCAATAGAAGCTCTTTCTCAATTCCCAAAAGAGATCAAGTACTTGCTTGTAGCACTTTCACCATAATAACAGAAAATGCCTGTTTTTGATTTCTTAGTTAATTTTACTGTAAATACAGTAAGAAATTTTGTTTTTAGAGAATAAACAACTCCTATACTAATAATAATAATAAAATTCTTGCGCATTTCTGATAAAATATTGTTTTTTTTTTGTGAAGAAAAAGCTTTAACGTTTAATTATAAACAAAAGAAGTAATTATTTTCATCATTATTTTAGTAATATAAGCTTTTCATCTTTGTTTGTCATAAAAAAAGACCGAAAGAAAATAAATTGTGACAATGGTCAAGCTACAACTTATTAACTCATATGTTTCGGTAAAGTCTGACAGTGACGGACCGAACACCGAAAAGTTACTCTGTTGTACTGTTGAGTTGGTTAGAACTTTTCTGGGTCACGTTGATTTCCGAAAGTTGTAATGATAAACTAGGTTTGTCAACGAGAAAAGCCTAAACAAAAGTCAAAAACGATTCGGTAAAAGTTAGAAATGACAAATTAAGAAATTTCTTCCGCCGAAACACAATCCGCAATAACGAAACTGCCCTCCTAAATTAATCTAAATTACCAATTTCTTTTCCTTATTTCAGATTTATTTAAGGAAAGGAAACATTTTTTTAGTTTATAAGAGACAGAATAAAGTTTCAAAACGTTTCGGTTTAGATACAAGTCCGACCAACTCGCAAAAGATTTGCAATCTACAGAAGTAATAAAACAGTTTTAGAACTTTACAAAAACAGCTTTCAGGCAAAACCCTTTGAGACGTCCAGAAAGAAAGTCTAATCAGTTCTTGTTGAATCTCTTTAGTGTATTTAGTTCAGTTTATTTGAAACAAAAACGTTGGTCCAATTTAAAGTAAACAGTTAGTTTTGATAGATGAGAGAAAGTTGAATTTAATAACATTTATCTGTGTATCTAGATACTGAAATAAAAACGTAAAAATTAGCTCAAAATTGTTAATGGTATTTACTGGAGTGGATAATATAATTTTTTTCTATGATAAATGATAAACATAAATAATCCAACAAGCCTTTGTATACCAAGTGGAAAAGTAAAAATGAAAAATGAGTACCTTTCTCATTGTGGTGAGAATAAATATGATATTACTAGACAATACATTGTTTAATGAAACTAAACAAAATTCCAAACACTCGTAAAAAGTTGGAATATTTGGATGAGAATAAAACGGAAAATTGTAATGATTTTTGTATGAAATGTTAAGGATCAAAACAAGCTAAGTAAATACGGGTAGATGGTTTTTCTTTATGAAAGCTCGAAAGGCAAAACAACAAACTTATTAAGAGCCTGAAGAACAGCAACAAAAACAATGGAAAAGTAACTACATAGAAAGGTATAAATAGAAATATTCTAACGAAATAACAGAGAGAGAGATTTATCAATAAATAAAAAATCTCTTAAGAGACAAGGTGATTTTATTTATTAGTAAAATTCTACAATCTGTCGAACCGAAAACGATGTCAGCTTTGATTTGTTAAATGGCATCACCACTTTTGTATTGCTCCGATTGGTATCGCGTAAGATTCGTAATAAAAAGTATTGAAGCTCCGTAGATCTAAAATTGATAATTTTCTTGATTAAAAAATACACACAGTAACAAAGTGTTTCGAGTCTCTAAATAGTCATTTAAGTGCTTTGGTATGAGAAAAAAAGTTCTCAGGAGTTGAAATGTTTTGCTTAAGAGGTGTAAGTCCAGTCGCGGTGTGTTGAAGGTCTTAAAACAGGCATTTAAATGTCTTGGTATAAGAAAGCAGATCTCAAGAGTTGAAGTTCCTTAACTAAGAGATGTAGTCCAGTGGCAAGATATTTCAGGCCTTAAAATGCTCATTTAAATGTCTTGATATGAGAAAGCAGATCTTAAGAGTTAAAGTTTCTTGATTGAGAAGTGTAAATGCTATCAGAATGTTTAAAGTCTAAAAACAGTCATAATGTCTTAGTATGAGAGAATAGATCTCAAGAGTTGAAATTTCTTGATTTAGAGATGTAAACAGCAGCCAAGTGTTTAGGTTTCAAAATAGTCAACAAAATGACTTGCTATAATAAAGTAAATCTGAGGAGTTAAATTTTTTTAATTAAGACAAGAAATGTAAACGCTAAAGGATCTTTCAGATCTCAAAATAGTTATTTAAATGTCTTGACCTGGAAAGGTAGATCTTAGAAATTAGTTTCCTGATTGAGAAATGTAAGCGCTAGCCGAGTGTTTAAAGTCTAAAAACAGTCATAATGTCTTAGTATGAGAAAACAGATCTCAAGAGTTGAAATTTCTTGATTGGAAGATGTAAACAATAGTCGAGTGTTTAGGACTTAAAATAGTCAATAAAATGGCTTGGTATAATAAAGCAAATCTAAAAAATCAAGATTCTTAATTAAAACAAGAAATGTAAACGCTAGCGGAGTTATTTAAATGTCTTGGCCTGGGAAGGCATATCTTATGAGTTAAAGTTTCTTGATTGAGAACTGTAAACGCTAGCGGAGTGCTTAAAGTCTAAAAACAGTCATTATATCTTAGTATGAGAAATCAGATCTCAAGAGTTGAAATTTCTTGATTTAGAGATGTAAACAGCAGCCAAGTGTTTAGGTTTCAAAATAGTCAACAAAATGACTTGCTATAATAAAGCAAATCTGAGGAGTTAAAGTTTCGTAATTAAGACAAAAGATGTAAACGCTAGCAAGATGTTTTAGATCTCAAAACAGTTATTTAAATATCTTGATCTTGGAAGACAGATCTCAGAAGTTGAATTTTTTTATTAAGAAATGTAGACACTAGCGAAATGTTTGAGGTTTAAAAATAGTCATTTAAATGTTTTTGTAAGAAAGCAGATCTCAAAAGGTAAAGTTTTTTGATTACAATTATTTAATTGTTTCTGTATGAGAAAGTAGGTTTCAGGAGTTAAAGTTTCTTGGTAAAGAAATGTAGGCCGTAACGAGATGTTCAGGTCTCGAAAAAGTTACTTAGATGTCTTGTTATCAGAGAGCAAACCTCAGAAGTTGAAATTTCTTGAGCAATTGATGTAGACACTATGGGAGTATTTTAGGCCTCAAACACTTGTTTAAACGTCTTGGTATAAGGAAACATATCTCAAGAGTCCAAGTTTCTCGAGCAAGAGATATAAACACCAGCGAAGTGTTTTAGGTCTTAAAACAGTCCTTTAAATATCTTGGTAGGAGAACAGATATCAGAAGTTGAAGTTTTTTGATTAAGAGATGCAGACACTAGTCAAGTGTTTCAGGTCTTAAACAATTATTTAATTGTTTCTGTATGAGAAAGTAAGTTTCAAGAGTTAAAGTTTCTTGGTAAAGAAATGTAGGCCGTAGCGAGATGTTCAGGTTTCGAAAGAGTCACTTAGATGTCTTGTTATCAGAGAGCTAACCTCAGAAGTTGAAATTTCTTGAGCAATTGATGTAGACACTAGCAGAGTATTTTAGGCCTCAAACAGTTATTTAAACATCTTGGTATAAGAAAACAGATCTCAAGAGTCCAAGGTTCTTGAGCAAGAGATATAAATACCAGCGAAGTGCTTCAGGTCTTAAAACAGTAATTTAAATATCTTGGTAGGAGAACAGATATCAGAAGTTGAAGTTTCTTAATTAGGAGATGTAGGCACTAGCCAAGTGTTTTAGGGCTTGAAACAATTATTTAATTGTTTCTGTATGAGAAAGTAAGTTTCAGGAGTTAAAGTTTTTTGGTTACAAAATGTAGGCCGTAGCGAAATGTTCAGGTCTCGAAACAGTCACTTAGATGTTTTGCTATCAGAGAGCAAATCTCAAAAGTTGAAGTTTCTAGAGCAATTGATGTAAACACTAGTGGAATATTTTAGGCCTCAAACAGTTGTTTAAACATCTTGATACAAGAAAATAGATCTCAAGAGTCCAAGTTTCTCGAGTAATAGATGTAATCAACAGCGAAGTGCTTCAGGTCTTAAAACAGTCATTTAAATATCTTGGTAGGAAAACAGATCTCAAAAGTTGAAGATTCTTGATTAAAAAATATAGGCAGTAACAAAATGTCTTAAGCCTCAAAACAGTTATTTAAATGTCTTGGTATGGAAAAGTAGATCTCAAGAGTTAAAATTGTTTTATTGAGAGGTGTAAGTCTAGTCGCGAGCTATTTCAAGCATTAAAACAATCATTTAAATGATTTGGTATGAAATAGCAGATCTCAGGAATTAAAGTTTCTTAATTAAAAGATGTAGACACCAGTGGAGTGTTTTAGGTCACAAAACATTTATTAAAATATTTTGGTTTTTACTAGAAGCAAGCCTGGATGTGTCTATGCAAACCGTTCATTTTAGATTTTGTTATACTGCTTTCCTCATTAAACTGCACCAAAGAAATTACAAAGACTAAGTAGAAATTAGAAAACATTTCTCAAGAATTAGAAGCGCCTCACTCAAGACATTCTCAAATACATGTAAAGAGCGCTCGCTGGACACAGCATAGAAATTTTCTTATCTAATAAACAGAATTGAATTCTAATGGTGCCCATATCAAGGTTTTCTTCCTTGAGACCAATGCAAAGAAGAAAAAAATAAAAATAGTTACTTTAAAGGTTTAAACGGACGCCATATTTGAAAAATGTTTGTTTTTCTACCATTCTTGAATGTCTAAGAGAATTGCTCAAACTTTATTGAGACTGGATTTGATTTTTTTGCCAGATACAAATATTGTCAGAGTTATGAATCCGTTGATAACTATTAGCTATCAGAGAGCAAACCTCAGAAGTTGAAGTTTCTTGAGCAATTGATGTAGACATTTGGGGAGTATTTTTGGCCTCAAACAGTTACTTAGTCACATGGCATAGAATTGTTGGATAATCAAAATAGAAATTCGAATCAATCTGGAGTAGAGTTTCTCAAATCGGGCTCCAGGGGAATGCGTGCTTTGCAAATTGTTCAGCAATAAAAAAGCAACCCTAACCAATCATCCAGATTACCACACCTAGACATCCCTTTTGGAAAACCTCAATTACTTGAGTGAAAGAAATTAAAATGTATCTCAGCATTGATTACTAAACCTACAGAATATTTTTGAAAATATTCAGCTTACCCTCAGATAATGCACTCTATCAAAATTTGGAATTCAACAATTGAAATTCTGGGCTAGAAATCATTATTGTCTACCTTTTCTTACCTGTCCAAACATATTCAAAACTTTGTGAATGTGAATTCATTTCAAGGAAGCTGTGAATTTTTAGGACTTTAATGCAATTCCCACTCAGGCTGTTTTATTTTTGCATTTGGATTAGTGTGAGCAAAGAAACTTAAATGTACGTGAAAAGACCATTGCTGCTCTCCGGCAGAAATAACATTTACATGTAATGATAACAAATAGTGAGCATGGGCACTGCTTTGCTGTGCATAGTAAATTAGAAATCCAGATCTAAGAGTCTTCTTCTTCTTCTTCTTCTTCTTTTATTCGGCAATAGCCTGTTATAACGGATTTGTTCTCATGGGGTATTAGCGGAAGTAAACACCCAACTCTGTTTCCAACGTTTTGGAAGTCGTTGTCGTTCGCTCTACTGACGTGGTCGTTCCAGCCCTTCCGACGTTTCTTGATAAATTTGTAGATATCTTCGATTTTGCACTGATTTCTTATTTCTTCGTTAAGTAAGTCCAATAATGTTTTGTCTGCAATTTGCCTGAGTACCTTCATCTCCGCGGCTTTGCTTATTTGTTTTGTTTTGTTCGTGTTCGCTCGAGTTTTGGCTGCATAAGTAATTATCGGCCTCACGATGGTTTTATATATACCGTACTTGTTTTGCTGTCTATTGACACTCATATGTCTCTCAAATGGCTGTATATTCTTAATCCTTTTGTCACTTGTGTTTTCATTTCTTTTCGTAAGTTTTTGTCGCTGCTTATTTTTACTTCAAGGTAGTTAAAGTCCATCACTTGTTCGATTACGACTTTGTTTATTTCTAGTTTGCAGCGGAGTGGTTGCTTACTTATTGCCATGCATTTTGTTTTATTTTTGGATAGTTCCATATTGTACTTTTTGGCGGTTATTACAAACTGGTGTAACAGGCGTTGCAGATTGTCTTCCGTCTCAGCAAATAGTACGGCACAATATTTATTCTTTGATGTCCCTTTGTGTATCCTTTTTCTGGTCTTGCCGCGATTATTACCTTATCCATGACTAAATTGAATAGTTTTATGCTGGGAGAATCTCCTTTTCTTATCCCGGTGCTTAATTCTTCATTTACTTTTATTCTTGTCTTTGAGCTGGTATTTATTTCGCGGATTAGGTGTCACTCTTTCTTCTAATATTTTTGTAACTTCCAATCTTATTTGGTCAAATGCTTTTGAGAGATCGACAAAGCTTAGAAATGCAGGCTTGAAATACTCAATGGATTTTTCTAACACTTGCCGGAGTATAGAATTGCGTTTTTTAATGTTTTTAATATATCTTTTACATCTTCCTCTGTTATTTCTATTATCGCTCATTCAATTCAAAAGCAAATAAAGAATGCATATCTGCAAGGTGTCCTGCTATGTCAGCATATTTAGACATAGGACCTATTTCTCAGGGAGTAAATCGTTTGTTTGCGTTTTCTAATGCTCTAATGCATGAAACTCAAGATTCTCTTATAACTTTGATTATACATTGTCTGAAGATATTTTCTGTCATTATCTTTAATAAGTTTAGTTTTTATCTACCAGCATGTTCCCCTTCTTGCTTCTGCAAGAATTACTCATTAACCATTTCATTAAACTTGACAACTGCGAGCATTTGACACTCCTTCGTACATTGAACATTGTGTGAACCACGTTAGTTATCAAAAATGTCACCAAAAAAATCTCAAATGAACCTCAATTTGTTTTATTTTCTCGTCACAATTTTCTGATTCCTTAAAACAGACAATGAAGTTGCAAACGCAACTACAAATTAGAGTGTTACCCTGTTAATACTGAACTGTTTACAAATGCTAATCATTACTTATTAGCATTGCAATGTTATAGTAAGTATTATTGTCACGTTTTGTTTAATAACACACCAAAACGTCTTTGATGCTATTTAGAACACAATTCAGGGGAGTTACAAGGCCTTTTTGACTTGCATACCTTATCTCTTCTTAAATTCTGAAGTATTTACTCTCCCTCAACTAAGCATAATTTGTAATAGAATATTACTATTCAGAAAGTAGAACATTCTAAATGAATATTTTGAATTACTTTAGTCGAGTACTGTATAAGTGTATAAAAAGTAGGAACAAATCAAAAATAGTCAGAAAAACAGGACATTTCCAGAAGTTACTAACTAGAGAGTGTGATTTCACTCTAGTCATGACAGGCAAGCAAGATGAACTTTTTAAATTTTTAAACAAAAACCATCCACACTAACTATGTGGTGGCAATAATTTTAATCCTAAAAACTGACAAGAATAAGTGCGCAATGAGCTAAAGAAATCGGCAAATTAGTTTCAAGATAATCTCACGTCACCACCACTGATGCTGATGAAAGGAACCATTTTTTCGAAACATATTCTGAATTTTGACTTGTAATATCTTACATGTACTAGAATCGTTGCAGACCCTCATCTAAAAGTCAAATTCTAAAATAACAAGCTTGGGCTTGGGTTTTCTAACACCCCAAAAAATATTTCATTAAGAAAGGGTAATCAACCCATTAAAAGGTGAAAGCCGACAATTTCGTTGTTAGGACTGTTTTTCACAATTTACATATTATGGAGGATTTACTTTAAATTAACGTAGATTTAAATTTTTTTGTTGTCAAAAACAATAAAGACTTTTCTTACCAAATATGCCAATAACATATCTTTAGAATTTCCTGCACATTAAACGAGATCTAACTGCGTAGATATGTAAAACGGAAGTAAACGTCTTTATCCTATTTTCTCGTAGTTTCCTTAGAAAGCATCAGGAGCACCTTCACATACAGAAACCATTTCCATTAGTAGTTCTAAGGCCGGATGCTCCGACCCGAGTAGCACTATTCTACTGCCCCTGCACCTCTCGACAGAGCACTTAACAAAGAGGACAAAACATTTACCGCCTCACCTCAGACCACTAAATCAATGAGCTGCTCCACACCTACCCCTTATTTAGCTTTCATTTGAGAAATTAGAACTCGGTGAGATTTGGCTAATTTATTTTTCTTTGAATTGTGACGTTTTGTTATGATTCTCAACAGATTTTAAATTCTTTTAGGGTCGCTGAAAAAACGAAGCTGCCTCGGGCCGTTTCAGAAAAGAAATTAATTTAGGCATCTCCCTTTTGTATTCAATTTTAATTCATCAGAAGCTTTTAACTAAGCCTTTCTGTGTAACGGCCTAAAAAAAAGAAGGAAACTTCAAAATTCGAAACGAAAGGAAAGAAAATAAGAAGGGTAAAAGAATAAGCACGAATAAGACATAACAGATTTTGTCAACAAATTTTCAAGTAAACGATATTTATGTTTTTTGAAATACAAAAATACCTTTTTCATACAGAAAGTTTCTAAATGCTTTTTTGGAGGTGTAAGAAATTTTCTGAAAAATAAGTTTAAATACAAAATAATCTAAAATCTCACCAAGGTGTACAAATTGTTTCTTGAATACTCCCTAAAGCCTAAAAACTCTCTCCGAAACCTAAAATACCTTTTAATAAGTAAGTACTGAGTTTCCTTGTTTGTTTAATAGTTAATAGAGTGTTGCTGCTTTTAGCCAAAATATTCTTGGGAATTTAAAGTTTTCTTTAAGAAGAATCAATAACTTAGTTGTTGATAATTTTAAAAGTTCGGTGTTTTTGCAATCCTAATAAAGATTATCTAGTATTAATTTCCGTTCTTATAGTTCATTATAATGGGAAATTTTGAAATGACTGTCTGAAATACTTTGAATTTATCCACACAGTGGTTCATAAATATGACATCATTAAATATATTGGTTGTTAGTTGTGTTACAACTTCATATTAGATTTAGTTGTGCTTTGACACAAAGGAAAGCTTGGTGATAGGCTAACGTAGAATAATTAAGCTCACAGTATAACATCAAATGATCCAGTACGGAAACGCAAGTTACATATGAAATTACTTCGGAAAGTTTAAAAAAGAATTTTTAACTTGAAATTAACTTCAGGAGAAAACTCGGGTGTGGAACTTGGTAAGTTTATAATTAATCAAGGAGCTTTATTAAAATTTGTTCTCAGGGGTAAACAAGCTTTTTTCCCGAATCATGTTATTTTTCACAACTTTTCTCCCTGCTTTCATATATTCGGGGTTTTTACTTCGGGATTTAAATCTACACTTATGGTTCTCAGCATTTTTTGTTTCACTGCTTTATGTTGCAAATAGAAGATTACTTCTCTTGTAGTGTTCTTAAAAATATGTTATTGAAATGGTTTTAAGAATATTTAGTTTTTTCTGTGTAGGCAAAGAAACATCAGAAGAATCCAATCATTCTAATAGTAGACCGCTATTGGAATTTTTGATTTCGGAGTTATTAAGAAAACATTCTATATGCTGTATACCATATTTGCTCTGTAGCATCTAGCGGCAACACTAACAGTAAGCCTTATCGCAATTTATATCAATAATTGTACAAATAAAATTAGAAATCATTAAATTATTATTAGTATTATATTTATTTTTAAGGTTAGATACCAAAACAAAAAATTTTATTTCCGAGTTTTTGATTGAAATTTGCTCAATATTCGGACCCAGTTTTCTAAGGTGAACTCTTTTGGGAACTTAAAATATATGCAACTAACGAACTTTTTGTCTTTGTTTCTCTAAGTTTTGTACAAATGGTTCTACTTGGACAACAGTTTTTTTGAAACTTCTTGAAAAAAAAATAAACAAAATCACAATAATTTTGCAAAGTTAAGCCATTGAGGTTTTGCCAAGAGAGACTTTCGTAATTGGGGCTCATAACCATTCGACCCAATTATATCTTTAGCCCTGTAGCCCCAACTACTTCGGCCAATTTAACGTTGCCACAACCACAGTTTTCCAACCACTCTCAATCTCCAGCTTGTATGAGCTAGAGCGTTGAGACTGACAATTTTAGAAATCTCTTAGAAATCTTAAACTTCAATTCCTTGTCAAAAGATTTCCTATGAGAACGACTTGCACTACTCCTTTCAACGTCAGATTCCTTTTAAATGCTATTTAAAATGGACACCCTCATAACAAACTTTATCATTGATTTGTGTATTCTTATTTATTGCCAAAAGCTAGTCAAATTTCCAACCTAATTTTGTCTGAGATAAAACTTGTTCTAGAACCAAGGTTTGCGACTTCTAGAAGAATCTCAGATAACTTTCAGTAAGTTTTCTAACATATAATCAAAAGTGGCATCCTTGTTTACGACTCCTCATTGTCAAAAGAATCGAAACAAACAAAATCGAAATATTTTTACTAAAAGCAAGGTTTGAGACTTCTAGGTGAACCTCAGACGATTCTCAGTAAGTCTTCTAGCTTCTAATTCCACCTAAACGCTATTTCAGTGCCTTCAAGAGTGGAACCCTTGCTACGAACCCTGGCCATTTCCAGTTTTGCCCAAATTAAAATCTTGCTATAGAGACAAGGTTTACGATTTCTAGGAAAATCTCAGACACTTTTAGTAAAACAAGACCAAATAATTTCTTTTTGCTCAAGCACTTCCGTTTCTTGCAAGAAGCTCAGTCAATGTCCAACAAATATTCAGGATTTATTTTCACAATTTAAAAACCGAAGGGGCTTAAACAGTTAGATGGTAAAAAAATAAATTTGCTCGCAAATGTCATTCTAAATGTTACCACCGACTGTTTTCGAACCACTCCACATTTTTAGCTTATTTAAGCTAGCTTGTTGGTCTTTTTAATTTATTACTCTAAGAGTTCGTCGTCTATGGTGACCTAAAAACTTTTACCGGCAACATGTTTTTTGTCTATACACCTCCAATAGGTAAACGATTTTTAGTAATTTTTAAAAAGTTCATGTTTCAATCCCTTGTCGTAAAACTGCCTATGGATCCAAACCTGGTTTTGTCCAACTGGGATTCATGCTTTATAAAAACGATCTAGACAGATCTCACATGTCTTTCAGAAGGCCTTCTAATATCGAATTCCATCCTTTTTAAATTTTTAGTCTATTAAGTAGATGCAGAAAAATGAAAAATGCTACTATAGTGACTTAAAGTCTGTGATCCCTGACTACTGCCAACAAGGCTCAAATGGATTTTTTAAATTGTCCTCTTCCATTTCTTGCAAGAAAATTAAATTCCCTACAAATATTTGGAAACTATTTTTGCCTGAACCAAAGAAGCTCCAACTCAGTCTTTGCACACTTGCACTGATATTCAGCAATCTTATAGTTCGCAAAAAAAAACAATCCTCCAATAATTAAACCTTTATAAATTGAATTTATTCATATTCGTCGTACTAAGTGGGTTCACGTTATTATCTCCGTTTTGCCGTTAGTATTTTCCATTTGTTTATACCTCAATAAGTTGTCTATTTTTGGAAAGCTTTAAAACGCCCGTAATTCGACCTCTCGTCATAAGAATCTAAATTTAGTTTTGCCCAAATAAAAATCGTGCCCGACCTACAAAGTGTGTAATTTCTAGGGAGATCTCAAACATCTTTTAATGGGTCTTCTATCAAAAAATCTTATTTCAATTGAACTCTTAATTAATATACTGACAAAACACAAAAAAACGGAAACATTGAAGAAGCTCAAAATCAGTTTTTGCACAGTTACATAATTATTCCCTAATCCTATAGTTTACAAAATGGACAATCTTCCAATAGCAAAACGGTTAAAAATGAATTTGTTTACATACGCCACGCCACCATATTAAATGGATGCACGTTACTGTCTCACTTTCTTTCAAACCACTTCCAACCTCCGGCTTATTACTAGTTTATGGGTTTATTGTCTGTGGAAACTTAAAAACTTCGTTTTGGTCCTAGGATTTTTCTTTTGTTAACACTTAGATAGATTGTCTAGTTTTGGAAACCTTTAAAACGTCCGGATCTTAACCTCTCGTCATAAGAATCCAAATCTAGTTTTGCCCAAATGATCACGCTCGAACAACAAGATCTGTGGCTTCTAGGGAGATCTCAAACATCTCTTAGTAACTTTTCTAACATAAAATCTCAACTTCCTTAAGCTTATTTCATTTACTGACAAGACGCAAGAAAATAAGAAATAAACAATAAAAAGGCTCGAAATCAGTTTTCAAACTTTTACATGATTCTTTGACAATATTAGAATTTACAAAATAACCTGGTTGGAAACCTAATTTATTTACAAATGCCAAAGATGCATATAAAACTCCTGGTATGTTGGCCAACTTTGTTCGTTCAACGTTACCATCCCACTGTTTTCGAATCACTTCCAATCTTCGACCCATTTGAGCTAACACGGCATTTTAAAAGTTATTTATGGTCTTGGCGTTTGTGAGAACCTAAAAATTACGTTTTTCCTTCAACATCTTTTCCGTCTATACCCCAATCAATTGTGCATTTATTCTTAGAAATCTTCAAAAGGTACATACTTTGATGCCCCGTCAAAAAAATGGCTGCAGATTCCAAAAATGTATACAAATCTACATCTAATTTTGCTCAAATAAAAATCGTATTCAGACTACAATGTCTGTAGTTTTTAGTTAATTTTCTGACAAGACAAATAAGAAAGAAGAAACATCGAAAAGCTCAAAATAGACTCATACTTTAGAAAAAAAGTTTGTAATTTTTGGGAAAGAATTTCTTTGAGTTATTTTTGTTCTATTTATTGGTTAGATGCAAAATATCATTAAATTGCCAATGATAGTCTAGAGATGTCAAAAAAGTCTGACTGCTGATTATTGTCAAGAAGATCCCAATATTTGTTTTTAATTTTATATTTTCATTTATCAATTTTGCTTGGTTATTGACTTTCAGTGCACAAATCTCCCAATAGTTAGATAGTTGAAAAGTAAATTTGTTCACAAACGTCATACCAACGTTATCACGCCTCTGTTTTCGAATCACTGCAATCTCTGATTTATTCAAGCTAGCATGCTGGCTGCTGTTAATTATGGCTTTATCATCTATGAAAACTTAAAGGTTCTGTTTTTTTCTGTAATTCCAATAGCTTCACTAAATTTAGAAATCTTTAGAAGCTCATGGACTGCTCGCCGGAAAAATATCTACCAAACAAATATTTTCTGCTAAGATAAAAATTGTGTTCTAGCAGCAGAAGCAAGATTTGTAGCTTTTGTAGAAATTTTGCAATAAGGAAATCTTGAAAAGAAAAAGTCTTTAAAGCAAATCCTGATTATTTCAAACAAGGTTCAGGCAGTTTTTCTAAATTCTGCTCCTTCTTTAGTTACATTTACATACACGCAATAAATTGTTCAGAATTTATCCAAATTGGCAATTTTGGCAATCCAATTGCCGGAAAGGCTCAAAAACAGTTTTTACATTTTTGCTTAGTTATTGATCAGGATGAAAAACATGTAGCAAAAATCAAATTGTCAGTAAAGTTAAAAAAAACTACCTAACAAAAAGAAAAGAAAATTTTTTATGACTTTAGTGATGACATTTTTTTCCTGACTTTTCTACAAATTGATTTTACAGCTCTCTGTTAAAAAAAGAAAAAAATTTACAAATTCTTTACAGCAATTTGAAATTTTGCACATAACCCTTTTTAACAATGACCGCTTCAATTGTATTCTCTCATTAAATATCCAATAAATATTCAGAAATTATTAAAATTAGTAGTTTCTTCAAAACAAAAACCAAAAAGGCCCAGAATTACTTTTCAGATTTTTGCATTGTTGTCACCAATCTTAGAGTATACCAAATGAGAAACGTTCCAATAGTTAGATGGTGGTAAAATGAATTTATTTAGAAATATTCTACTCAATGTATTGGTAATCCTTTTGCCTTTTAAATTCACTCACTGAGGATTTAATGAGTATCATTGAATTGTAGGCTGAGAAATGCTATTCTAGAGTTTTCAAGGCAAACATTTTTTTTAAATTGTGTTCTCTCATTTATCACATGAAGCTTGTTAAAGCAAGGAAAGGTTCCAAGTCAGGTTTCGCACTTTTGCGTGGCTATTCCTCAATCTTAGAGTACAAGAACCTTCTAATAGTTGAATAGTTGAAAAATGAATTTCTTTACAAACGCTACACTAACTGTATTGATAATTCCTTTTAAATGTTTAAGGTTGTTTATGTCATCATGCTAATTTATTACATGAATCAAATATTTTTGTGTTTCTGAACTTTCTTTAGTACGAATTCGAAGCTAAATTATCATTTGGCCTAACTGATTGGTTTTTATTAGTAAAGATCTAGAACTTCAAAAAGCAAACATAGTTATTGTGTACAAATCTAAATTTTTGAAAGATCTGTAAACATCAATTCTGTTATAGTAATCGGTTTTTTCCCCATTCTTCTTCATGTCATGTTTTCGCAATCATATCGATTGGCCGACTTAGGATAAAAATTCAAAGAATTGCTATTTTGCAGACCAAATCAGTCCATTTGCAGAGACTACTTTGGAAAGATTATAATATGATCTACTTTAGATTTAAAGAAAAACCTAAACGTGACCTTTGCTACTGATTATATCTAGTCACAATGCTGAATAGTAAATTCTGACAAGCGAAGAAAATTGCATTGAGTTTAAAATATCTCTTCTTGTCGTCAAGCAAGATAATTATGCATAATGAATGGAACGAAGGAAAAACAAAATTGTACAGATACTGAAAATTTAAATAAGAATTGGGATCACCACGGACGGAAATCTTTTGAAAAATCCCTACTATGTTCATGTAAGAATTTTTTCCTGGAGCAAAAGGTGGTATATCCTCAAGTATCACGCATTACTTTAGATATACTCTGTACACTCTTCACTAATTATTGAAATAAATGCTTAGGTTCTATTAAATAATTTAATTATGTTGAAATTTGTATTCTGTTTTACTTCATTAATAATTTATGCAGGTGTATGTATGGTACAAATTTATTATTTACTTGACTTTGGCGCAGAACTACGCAAAATTCAATTTGCAGCACGACAAAACTTTAAAATTTATTAATAGAATTTCTTGCCTGGCATTCTCATGTACTAATTTCGTAATACCTTTGTTCTATGGCAAAATCAACACGTATTGTATTTTAAAATCTAATTTGCTCCCGTAGGGAAGGTAAATACGTGCGTTGTGGGAGAGAGAGAATATAACCCCAAAAACAACATACAAATTTGTTGTACCAGAATGAACTATTTAATAAAAGCCAACGGAGAGAATGCAGAAAGGCCAACAAACAATGCCATTACTGAAATGCTACGCAAACTATGCAAATTTCCTAATTAACTGGTATGGTTTATCACCCAATAATAATGCACTTGCAGTTTCCAATAGAAGATAATAGACTGGTACCGCACAATTATAAATCGAATAGTCTACAGACGCGCTCGCACTTCGATGACCACTTAGCGTGTTATACAGAATAATAACCAAATCCCTATTATCTGTCTACCACTAGTACGGCAAATTTCGAGAAATATAAACTAATTTGAGAAATGGACTTTGGTGTAAATTCGTATCCGTATTCTCTTCAACCACCAGCCTGGCGAAAATTGTTTTATTCCTAATTTTAATCTTATTAATTCCACTTATATTATTTGATCTCCTCTGTTTTCCATTCTAATTTAGCAATTACGTATATAACTCTTAGAACTTGATTAGTTTTTGTTTCCTACAAATCTTGTCCGTTTTACTCAAATCAAAACAGCCATTGTTAAAGCTATTTTACCCACTTGGTCAAACAATAGAAAACAATAAAATGTACCTGTACGGAAATTCAATTTTATGATCATAAAAATGCAATTTTTGAATCTTTAAGAAATATATTGTTTTAGGTTTTTCTATTCATTGTATTCAGTGGGAAGTTTCATGACACTTTGATGTAAAAACAAACACACCTGGGAATTATAAGAAAGTTTTGTTTCTTTTATAAAAGTTCATTTAGAGACTGACAAGCAAATTTATTAGTAAACCACGATAACACCCACTAGTCTTCTCGTGGTTAACCTTCTCTAGACCAAATAAAAATTCTCGAATCTCTAGCAATACCTTTTAATACTTAAAAATGCACTGAAAAGGCATTGTCCTATCTTTAAGGATTATTTCTTAAAAAATAAAGGAAGTTGTCTAGAAACTAAACTGCAAAATATAAACTGAGAATACCAGAGTTTTTACTACGCCACAGATACAAGTTCAAACTTAAATTTTCAGCAAAATAATTGCGTTTTCCATTTTTTCAATTTTACCACCGCACAATATATTAAAGCAATACTCCAAGCAGCATGCCTTATATTTCTTGAGAATTCTGATTCTGTCCATTCACTGATAATTTTCAAATTCAATAACCAAATGTATTGACCTTTTTTTGACATAGAAGTCAGCGATAATTTTACTGAGATCGTACAATCGTTCTTCTAGAAAAGTGCAACAGTGTAGGAAGATTGTTGAAAAAGAGTAGACTCCAAAAAGGTTTCGTTGAGCTTTGTAAGAAGAGGCGCTTTAGTTTGTAGACCATGCGACTTAAGCTTTATGTAAAAAGAAAATGCGTCTTGGTTATCAAATCTAATATGAAATAACTGTACTAGATTGAAATTCCAGTCTCAGTCAATTACCATTTTGTTTCGAATAAAACCATTTAATAAAGACATCTAAAACGTGTTGGATCAGCATCCAGTTTTGAGCGTGATTACCGTAGATCTTAACGCTGTTACTCAAAATACCAAATGTTGAGATACGATTCCTGAATTCAGCAAGTTTTGGGCATCACATAACTGACTGACTAACTAACTTCATCATAAGGTAAGTTATATGAAGTAGACACAATTCTTTTCTAAACTACCTACGCAAGTACTTATAGGCTTCTTGTTGCGCTGTGCAATAAGATATCACGTTTTAAAACAGAAACGTTACTGAACAGAAAGATAGAAGAAAGACTGTTGGGATACCTCTCTAATCAAGTAGAATAATTTACGGTACAGTCTACAAAGAACGAACCTTAGTTTCAAGTTTATTACGATCAGGAAGAAACAAAAAGTGACATCCTTCAATGTTATTTAAGGCCCAATTTTGCACAACGCCTCCTAATAGTAGCCACATGTTTCAAAGTTGGTCATGGTAATTATCTTTTCTTGTTCTGTCTCCCATAGTTTTTAGTAGTTGTATACTTGTGTTCTTCTTCTTAAGTGGTTTTTACTAAGATAAAATAATTCATCAACAAATTATGGAGTATGGGTATTTCAGCATTACAACCCCATAGAACTAAATTTTAGCAATGTTGGGAATTGAATAAAAGATAACCAATCTTCTGGTATTTCGAGCACAGTCTGTAGGGTTGTAGTCTGATATCTTTTGCCTACTAATATTTTGATCTAATGCTGTAAACTTGACACCAAAAATACATTTTAGCGCATTTTAGTAATAGTGTGTAAAATTCTTTTTCAATCCCAATCATGCTGGAATCAGTAGGTCTACGTTCAAAACAAGAAAGTACCATGAGCAACTTTTGATTTCCTTTACCTACAGTCTCAATTTTTATGCCATATTTACTTAATTTGGCATATACGTTATTGTCAAAAAATTTCTTGTTAATCTCGCTTCCAGGAAATGCCTTATAATATTCATCGATCTTTTTTTAACTTTTTCTAATGACATGTTTCTTTCATTTTTAAGTGTCGTCTTTTCTAAGAAAGTAAAAGCCTCATCATCACCAACTTTCTGACCCAAACCATCCTGCTTGGTATTCAGCTGTACTCACTCATTCCCAACCTATCATTTTTGTCTTCATCTGATTGATCACCTATTGCACAATAGTTTGCTTGAGTTCTTCTTCTTTTCAAGAGTCTTCCACCAGCTCTTAGAATTATCCTTGTTATTTTTCGTATGAGGACATCCTTCACAATAAAGAAAATACAGTAACACCCCACACTTACGCGATAGATGGGACCGAGCGATAACCGCGTAAATCGAATTCGCATAAGTCGGGATACAATTTTGCACATAAACACATACAAATTATATTTAATTGGGACCGGAGACTAAAGCAAAGTAATTTAGAAGAAAAATGTGTAATAAAATCTTGGATAATACAACAAATTATATTATTACGAATTTTAAAAACATAAACCGAAGTTATTTTGACGTAGAAGGCTTCACAAAATCTAACAAAGTCGTCTGACGGATCAAAGATTTTTTCTTCTCGCGCAAAAATTTCCTCGTAGCACGCTAATAATTTTATTATTTCTTGCTTTGTAGCAGAAATGCGCTCTTTGTTGGAGTCTACGCTTTCCAATGCTTTTTCAATTGAAATGAGGCCTTCTGTCAAGTTTCCAACCGTCATTTGATCTTCTAATTGAACTGGTTCTAATCAGGTTCTTCAATGTCTTGCTCTTACTCATACATTTCTATAAGCTCATCAATCGTCAGCTCCTAAATGTGTAAATCCAGCAGTTCTTGAACGTCATTATTATCCACTTCTAAACTTATTTGTTTGGTAAGATCGACAAATTCTTCAATCACATTACCAATTTCATCAGGGTCTGGCGCTGATTTCAGTGGTAAAAACCAATGGACACAGTTTTTTCCAGACGCTATTTAAAGCTTTTTGAGTAATTTCATTCCAAGATTGTCCAATGATTCTCACGACATCTAAAACATTGAATTGTTTCCAAAAGTCTTTAACAGAGAGCTCGTTGTTTTGTCTCATAGCTTCATTCAGATGCGCAAACGGTCGTTTTGTTTAAATGTTTTGATGATTTTTTGGTCCATCTATTGAGATTAGTTAAAGTAGCAGGAGGATGACATGAGGCGTTTTTGATTAATAGCATCACTTTAAATGGGATTTATTTAGATTGGCAATAACGCTCGACTTCAGGTATAAAGTGATGACCAAACCAGTCCTCAAAAAGGCAAGCTGTCACCCAAGCTTTACGATTCGACTTCCAAATCACGGGCGAGCCAGCTTTATTTTATTTATTTTTCAATACTCTTGGATTTTCTGAGCGATGAAGTAAAAGAGGTTTTAAGTTACAATCACCAGCTGCATTCGCGCCAACCATCAATGTCAGTCCATCTTTGGCGAACTTAAGACCTGGAAAGGTTTTCTCTTTACGCGCGATAAAAGTTTTTTTAGGCATCTTCTTCAAGGGCCAGTCTCATCTACACTGAATATGGTGTGGCTGGTGTAGCCACCTTCTTCTATTATAGCTGTGAGTTTCTCTGGATAGAGAGACGCAGCCTCTTTATCAGCGCTTGCCACTTCTCCACTTTCTGCAATGTTATGCCAATTACAGCGACTTTTGAATGGGCTAAACCAACCGTTACTAGTTTTAAACATTTCATCTTTAGCCACCTTTTTAGCTTTTTCTTTCAATCTTTTAAAAATCAGCTTAGCTTAAGAGCACACCGTGTTCTGAACAACAGAACAATTTTTCACACTTACTTCATTATTACACCATAATTTTTTACATTGTTTCCATCTCAGCAATAATACCATGACGTTTACGAACCGATTGGTCACTACCATACAGCAGGGGCTAGCAGTAATTGGGAGAAGCTTAGCTTGAGTCTAACAAATTCTTCTATTCTCTGCCTAAACCTACCTTAGTCGCGTAAAAAAGTGCCCAACTCCTTCCTTGCTAGGGTAACGGTCTGAAAGGTTTTAGATTTTGGCCTCCCATAGCCCTTATGATCTCCCAAGAAACCAAAAACCGTTTCATTGCAATTTTCACGTTTTTCTCCACATCTGTAAGCCGGAGAAGTCTCAGAATCTCAATTAAAAAGCTTAGAGTCCTCATACTCTTGCCCATTGGCGAGTCTAACTTTGTCAAGTTAATACCAGTTATACGCTCTTTCTCCTGACGAAAGCCTTCGCTTCTTGGTCAAGTTTCATGAATCAATAATTCAGGACAGACATGATCTGCTGATTTCAGAACCGCAGAAGGGGCTCTGGTCTTAACAAGGTGTCCTCGCCTCCAAGTTGAGCAAAATTGTTCGCGTCCTTGTTGTCTTGGTTCCTTTTAGGCTTAAAAGCGCACGAAGTTTAGCTTCTTGTTTGTGGAAAGCTTTTCCAAAGTATCTACGCAGTTTTGAACAAAAGAGTTTCTTAAGTTAATAAATAATTCTTCGAGCTTATTTATTGCCGTGAACAGATTTTAATAAATTTACAAAATCCCAGAATTGACGTCTAAATATCCTCACAATGCTTTTCATTTTTACGCGTTCTTATGATAACATCAGTAAAAATGTAGTTCAAACTGTGACTCAATTCATGAGATTTGCTTATCTAGCAGCTGTAGAGTTGTTTTCATTTTGATGGATTAGAAAACAAATGTTTACTTGCTGCCTTTGCGCCAGCGGCAGCATTGACTACGCCGGAGGGAAACCGAAGACCGGCTTGACCATAGGACGGGTTTTCCTTTCATAGATTACATTCAGAGACTGTTGTGCAGCTTTTTTACCAAACTCAAATTTTGCCCTTTACGGCCGAACAAACAAGGAGATCTTATACCATAAAACACTCCAGTTTCTTTGTTGTCTTTTATCCACTAACTAGCCAGAAATAAACCATCACAAGTTATTCGGTGTTTTAGTGTTCTAGGAAATACTCTTACACAGTGCTTTGCTACCAACGGAGTTGCAACCTAACTTCATCTATTAATAGAACTACTTAGTGGAAATGTGTGAATCAAATTACCGACGTAATTGTTTTGCATAAAAACATTAAGAAAAGTAATTCAGGCACCATTTACCATGATTAGAAAGAAACAGATCGTTTGGTTAATCCCAAAACAATTTAATTCAAAAACTGAAAAAGTATGAAAACCAAATAACATTACCTTAAACTTAAACTTCCGTATAAAATAAAAACTTTAAAAGGTGTTACTCCTAGAACAGCAAAAATTAAGGTTTTGGGAATTCAAATACAGTTTCGGTCATGAAACAACAAACATAAAGTGACAACCGACAGAGGCGAGAGAAAATTATACTGAAAACTATCATCACATTGTTTTTACAAAAATAAAAAAAAATCCAGCAGTGACATCTACAGATTGTCATCAGAAATTCGTAAAGTATTGCAATAAGTAGTTGTTTATAACAAAAAATTAGTAATGCCAATAGTAAAGTGCAAAGATGTCTATTAATGAATTAAAATATTTAAGCAAACATTTTATTTTTCTCTCTTTGTTAAGAACAAACAGTGAAAAATGGTGCGTTTGTTGTTTCACAGAAATATAAACTCCATTATTAATTCCGACCATAACGCTTTAAAGATTTTATATTTTCCACGAAAATTCTTTCGGATAATAAAAAATGAATAAAAAAACAACTTGAAAGATCGAGTATAAATTACACTTTTTATTTATTTTTTAAAAGAGAACGCGTATCCATAAAATTTTATAAACGAATTTTTTCTGTTTTCTGTTTTACGCTGTGTGCTTCTTACTGTAATGGATTATGTACCTTCGGGTTGACTAATGTTGACATGTTTGATATAAGATTTCGTAGACAGTATATATACATATTTTCCATTAAGACGAAGCTATCTTCATTTTATGGATCATCTGGTTACTTATAAACTCACCCTATTTAATAAGAAGGGAGAAATTTCTCGATGCTAACAGCAATTTATTGGATGTATGCTAATAACATGTTTCAAGTGCATGTTTGTGATTTCAAAGAAATTCGTTTTATTGATGCTGATGAGTGCTTCAGTAAGTTAAGCAAAATTTGTTTTCTAAATAACAGAAAACAAAAAGTTAAAAAACGAAATTTATTTCAAATAAGATTTGTCTTACAAACAAGAATATCAAACATTTCTTTCGGTATGTAGATGTTTTTATATACGTCTACTTCAATGATTGTTATAAATTTTGATAAAGTTCAAAGGTCACCTTTTTTCCTTTTTTATATACTGTAAGCACTTGAAAATAAATTTACGTCTAAAAATATCTTGGTAGGTACCTAATATTTGGAATGCCTTGACAAAGGTTCAAAACCACAGTAATGTTCATCCAGATACATAAAGGACCCAACTAATTTTAATATAATAAAATCTGTTTTAAAAATTTTTAAGAGTAGCGGCTACTATAAGAAAGATCACAGGGTTGTGCCCCTATAAATATAAATCTAGAAAGTAACAATTTAAACTTTTATTTTATTTTTTTTTAGATTTTGAGTAGATTATTAGACAATATTAAGACAAAAGTAAACGATTGAACTGTCTTATTAGATACATTTTCACTTTTATTTTCTAATTTTTTTGTATTCTTGCACTTAAGATTCAGAATTATTTAAAACATTACTAAAAATCTTGAATAATCGCAAATATCGGTTTTTTTCGATATCGAGTATAGGACCCTTTTGAGCCTATTCGCGCGGTTATGAAATTGAAGTTCCAACTAACTCCAACTTAACGAGATCCTATATGTGATTTTGTCTTGTTAGTCTAGAACTTTTCTAAGACTTCAACTTATAGTTGTACAAAATTAATGAACATCGTTTAAAAAGGATTCTGTTCTTTTCAAACCTTTCAAGACTTTCAATCATCCTCTTATTATTAGAGGAACTTACATAGCCGGGAAAATGAATAAAAGAAGGTCTAAAACCATACTAACTGGAAGATAAAATTAAAACAAGTTAATAATAGTATTTTTGCACGAAGTGTAAATCTAACTAAGTTTTCCAAGACTGAGAATTTTAAAAATTGTTGGAAAACGGTGCTCTTTTGGTTTCAAAACTCGAGTTTATTGTTAACTTGAAACTAACTATACAGCACTAAATACGAACATAGTTACACCCACAATACACCTCTAATCTTTACATGCCCGCTACAAGTAGACTTTACACAGTCAGCTCTCTACAGAACTATGCTGTACCAGACGGTAGATGACCTCATATGTATACCCTTCTCTAAATATTGCAAGACTTTTAGGTTATGTTCCATCTACAGAACAAAATTTCTAGAATAGTTTAAAATGCGTTAGAATTTTCACACAAGACTGGACAGCAAATGATGAGAAATGCACTATGGGCTCTCTTATTTCAAGAAACTCATACCAATATTCTCTACATGGGCCAATTAAACAAAAAAACTGCATTTTATTTTGATTCTATCTAGTGACATATTTAGATGTACCACGCTATCTAAAGACAAAAATTTGTCAAGAATGGTGTTTCCATTAAAGTCAAAAGGAAAACAATAAACATTGATAAACATACAATCTCCACCGAATAAGTTGAATTGCAAGATGGCGTGGCTTTGATTTTGAAAAATTAAGTCTTTGAATATTTTTCGTTATGTTGCCCTTTTCAGTTATTTCCTGCTTTTGAGATTTAGTGTTCGTTAGATATAGTACGATGACTATGCAGTTGCACAACTTTATTAGCAACAGTTACCTGCACCTGCAAGTGTCTTACTGCATGACCAATCGTTCGCAAGGGTCACTTCGAAATTTGGGTTGCATTCAATAGACAAGTGTTGACACAACAAAGTTTGGAAATGGAAAAAGATCATTTCTTGAGCATGGTTTACGCCCTTTTCGGACTTACCCTGTTCAAGTTCTGTTTCCTGAAGATCCTTCACGTCATTATTAACTTTATGAATGGCTTCGTGGACACTAAACACAAGACTAGCAACTTTTAAATTTTCTATTGGTGATAAATGAAATCACATTTTCAAGCTCAAAGTCTGTAATGCGCTCAACACGTGCACATAATCCTTAAAACGTTTTGCTACCAACTGTAAAAATTTCATTGAATGACTGACAGGATACTGAAATCAGGGCTGTATAAGGCTGCTTCAGTTTAGTGAGTTTAGTAAATTCACTCAGCCAGCAGCCACCAACTATCATCCAGTGGCAACATTTTCTGGACAATCGCAGGGATTCCCCCGAATCGTTTTTATCTTTTTTAACCTAGAGTGCCACGCGCAATAAAATATTTTTGTTTTGTTTCACTCTTGCAAAAAATAAAAAAGAAATCTAACGTAATAAGTGAACAAAAGAGTCAAATAAGATTAATAAACGAAAGGGTGAAACAGAAAAAATCTTAAAATAGGGAAAACAGAAGGAAAGGAATCCCAGCAAAAATTCTTTTGTTTCTAAAGAAGGTGACTGAAACAAGTTCAAGACTTCAAACAAAGCAACGACGATGAGAATCAGAAGTTCCGGCCAGAACAGTAAACGTATTGCCAAGAAAACGGTTTGATTTTGTGAAATCTACACGCACTGATTTGAAACCTGGTCCGTTTTGCCCAGCGGCATTCCCAGATGCCACAAGCATACGAAATCTTGTCCGCCCCAACATGGATTATCATTTCATCTGCCTTAGGACTACCGTACTCAAACTCGTGAAATCGTCACGTAGAAAAAATAGGCTACTTTGATTGGATTGCTGGCATTTCTGCGAGCTATCTGGAATATCTGCAAGAAGCCATCAGACTTGACTTCTTGCGTGACGGTTTCGTAAAGGACGTACATCGGATCCATATCAGGAAACCCAAAAAGAAACTCAAACACTTCTCTGCTATTTTATTTGCCTAAACCCTGGACTTCCCTAACACTTACCTGATTCATGCCAACATCTCTTCAAATTCATTATCTTGTGCTCAGAATAACCAAACACCAAACATCTGCAACTCCCCCAATCTTGTAACCAAACCAATGCTCACAGTTTCTCTCTCAGCTTTAATTATATTTTAAAGATATTAGTGGCCACCAATATCGAAGCTGAGCCCCCAATTATACGGGAGCGCCAGCAGAGTAGGCTCCGATGCACTCGTAGGAGGAGAGAACACGTTCCGCGTGATTGCCTTTGCTATCAAAAGGAGCGGAGGAGTCGACTGGCAACTAGGTATCGGTTTGACCACGGAACTCATTTTCCAATCCCTCCACAGTTCCTTAAGGTCAGATATGTCGAATGAGGTTTGGTTGCAAATTTCGCTTATCATGGCCCTATCCTATATCCAGACCGCATGTCGCTTACAAATCACTTTTAATTTAAGACCAAAGAGGTGTTAGTCTGCAGTGACTTCACGATTTGTTTGACTGAATCTGATATCGATATCAAATCCTTTGCGAAATTTAGACCGAGCCATTTTAATCAAACTTTCTCTATTATCGTTTAGGCAAGTATCATCAACAATTGATTATTGGAACCATTAGGATCTTCTACAACGGTTAGTTGCAGATGATTGAGTTACAGTTTTGGATAATACACTGTTGAATGCCTAAGATATTCGTCTACATAAATATACGAGGATACTTTCTCAATCTAGGTTGAACTGTAGTAAATCAATTGCTTGACCGAATTTGAATATGAAAGAATTCTTTATTGGGATACGTTGATACAGAAAGAAGGAAAAATGTGATAGTACATGTTGAAAGTTTTTGCTCACGTTTGAAGATCTTTGATGCGGTACATAAAAGCTATTTAAATAATTAAGACACCTGTAGTTAGTTCGAAACAGCACCCTTTTAAAAGGCACTAAAAAAATTAATGGATACATAACAGTCACCTAAAATATTAGTGACTGGGAAACAGTACCAAGACATACAGCGCAAAACTTTCTAAGCACGGTTGCCTCTGATCTTGATACCTATTCGTGTCTAAATACTATGAATGTTATACAAGCTTTTATTTAACGGGAAAAATCGTTTGCCAGCTCCCACGCCTCCATATCTGTGCGCTCTAAGGTAGTTCTCTAACTGACTTAGTCTGAGATTGGCTATGGTTTGAAAGAGGGCGCCCGCGAAAAACTTTTAGCTTCCAGCTGTGACGGTTCCGCTTTTTTAGCGTAAAGGCATATGGAGGAGATTCTTTTTATTTTTCTTAAGTTAACATCAAAGAGGTAAGGGGTAAGGCCCTGACCAAATTAAACGCATACCAAAGGAATTAAAGTTCACTAACACCTCTCGCTTTTCTTTAGTTTTCAATTTAATGTTGTTAAACAAGAGAAAGGACAACCTTGATTCCTTCGGGATATGTGAGTGGCTTGAATAGCTTAGTACTATAGCACACTACTATGTTTCTACAACATTTACGTTCTCAGTTGTTTAGTAGCCCCTCTCCTTTTTTTTAAGTTCAGGACCGGCACGAAACGTTAGTGCTTTTAGGCACAGCCATCGCCATCCGAGCGAGACCGGATCTGGTAACTATGTCCGTTTTGTAGTCCAGGACTTCAGAATTTCATGCGTACTGACTCGGAGGCAAATTCAAGTTTTGCGCTTTCTCATTCTACATATATGAGACAAGCATGAGAGACCACAGTCCATTGGGAAAATCAGGCACCCATGATTGAGTTTGGTTTTGTAGAGAAGGTTAACAAAACTGTTTTGAAACAAACGTGATGTAGTCAGACTGCAGTACATAAACTATTTATGAAATTTGTCTTTCAAATATGCACTTTGCCAGCTCCCACGCCTCCATATCTGTGCGCTCTAAGGTAGTTCTCTAACTGACTTAGTCTGAGATTGGCTATGGTTTGGAAGAGGGCGCCCGCGAAAAACTTTTAGCTTCCAGCTGTGGCAGTTCAGCTTTTTTTGCGTAAAGGAATATGGAGGAAATTCTTTTTATTTTTCTTAAGTTAACATCAAAGAGGTAAGGGGTAAGGCCCTGACCAAATTAAAACCATAAAGAAATAATCTAGTGAATTGATAATGCAATAGTAAAAGATTAAAACATCTCTTTGTGACCATTTTTGTTTCATTTTTAAATTTAAACAGAATTCTAATTTAGTTTTTAACACTTTAAGGTTTTTTTTAAATTAAATTTTAAATTAAAATTAAAACACTTTTTAAAAAAATTTAAAATTAAAGTATAATAGAAGACTAAAAAGCAAATTTTAAACTCACATCTCCTTATATTAAAAAAGATGTTACATCGAGCTAAAATATTTTTAATACAAAATTGTCATATATATAATTTCAGAAAGGATTTATTCAAACAACGCAGCAGAGCTACAAAAATAGTAAAAAGGATTTTCGGTTAAATTTTCCTAAATCACTTTTAGTAAAAATGTAAATTACACGGGAAGATCTAAAAGTTTGCGATAAAATCTCTAATATCTTAAATCAGATAACTCCATGTAGGATCAACCTGAGAACATCTTCTAGAGAACGGTTCACATTAATCCAAATATCCTCAAGTAACTAACAACTGTCAGCGTTGCTAGAAACCCTTTTCATTGCCTAGTCTTTGTAAAAATAAATTAATGGTCTAAAGTGATTCGATTGGAATGTCAACGTTGCTCATATATCTCGGAACACACCGCGTATGCCCATTCGTATACCTACAGAAGAAGAAAAAAAAATAAAATATGATAACGTACTTTGTGAAAAGCGACGACATGTTTGATCCAAAACTAATTTATCACTGTCGTAAATAAGAAAGAATAGGGAATAAAAACATTCTTTTTTATAAATGGTTTTCCTGCCACTCTGTTTACAATTTTACAACGTAAGTATAGTATTTTTCGTCTGCCTTTTCAACAACATTTTCAGGCACTGTTTCAGTTTCACTTAGAACATCATTTTGTAGTCACGTATACCGCCGGACTGAACGTTTTTGTTTTCCCAAAAAATATTTTTATTCATGACAAAAACGTTAACGTGATTTTTGGGGTTTAATAAAGAGGGTACTACAATTAAACGATCGCATCTCGCACCAGTCAAATCTGTCACTCATTTCATGACAACTAACGTGTCGAACGTGAGTGTGTGATTACATCTGGAACGGGGATTTGATGGAAAATGCGATTTCTGCTGTCAGGGCTTTTATTAAGCTCGATTCCATTAAGCCTCCCACCTGAGAAAATTGTTTCTAGATACTAAAACGAGATGTAGTATCATCTTTATTAAATCCATGGTTTAATAAAGGATTAGTTAATGATCTCCTGACGTTTTTGAATTAAAACTCAAATTCTATTACGGATACTTTAAAGTAACTAATTGTAGTTTTATAGCTCTTGCGTAAAATAGGATTTTTATTACGAAATAAAATTCTGATTATGAAGCAATTTTGTGCATACCTGCATGAAACAAAACAATTTTAGGAATAATCAAAGCTGAATACATTTCTGCCTTGAATCTGTTTAGAGGAGCTTGTTTTTACGGTAGAAAAATGAAATATTAAATTACACAAAACGAGAAAAAATGAAATGTGTTTTTATGTCCATGAAAACAAGACACAAATGTTAGAAAACAATTCCCAACAAAGAATCACAAGGCTATTTTTAGCATACCTATCTCAGACGATGTCGGTTTTTTTCTCATTTGCAAATTAATTTGTTACTTGCCCTCGCATTGGGTAATTTGAAAATAACGTTTATTCTACGTGTTGCTTTGTGAATTTCTAAAGAGTTAAACAAATCCTTTTAACTATTTTTGGTAAAAAAAATTCCATTCCAGTTTGCAAAATGGCGTAATTTAGCATAAATAGGGTAATATAGCACAAAATATTAGTGTTACTTTAAGTGGGAAAAAAATTAAACAAAGAGAACATTTTTTTTCTACTTCAACATAAAAGTATTTTCATATGCTTTCTAATGTAACCCGCCTGTGTTCAGGTACTCAACTCAGTACAGACCATTTGCTTAACTGAGAATTTTAAAATAACAATTTTACAATTTTAGCCAAATTATTCTACAATTATAACAATAATCCCAGACAGCAAAAGCTTACTACTTTTTACAGCAATGTTACTATTTGTTAACTATTATTTTACATTCATACCGTTCTATTACTTCTCTTTAACTATTTTTAAGGCATTTTTGGGTCAGGTAACTATGTAGTAACGTTTTAGTTGGTATGAAGCCGTAACTAAACTTTCTTATGTTCTTTAGTAGTCAGATAACCGTCAACTTACTATAACTTTACTTGTTAGAGGAATCGAAAAGGTTCGTTGCGCCAAGTGCACTATCTGATTGCCCCTTTGCAGTAATATTAGCATATTAAAGCTTACTTTCAGGACAGAATACGTCAAGTTACAATAAAACAACTATTTGTAGTCACTCTACTGCTTGCTAATTATTTTCTGTTACTCCCAACAACAACAAATTGATTATTAATATATAATATAAAAATATATAATATAGAAATTTCCAATATGCAAAAACCTTCTTAAATTAGAATACCTTCAAATTATATATATGTAAATGAAATTAAGAATAATTAAAGTTTTTATTGCAATATTTAACTTGGCACAGAACAAATTAAAACATTTATTTTTATACTCTATGTAAGTCTTGTCGTTTCTTGTTTACTTTAACTATGAATTAATATTTTAATTAAATTAATAAACATAAAAATTGTAGTTGTTTAGATAAAAATCTAAGGTATTTAGGTCAAATCGGTCTTCAGAAGGGACGCGCCGCAGGTACCCGGGGTTTTGGTGGCAGCGGTCGACCGTTCGCCCAGTAAAGAGACCAAAAGTTGTGTAGAATTTCAATAAACCATATTCTTATATTACATTTTATGCCAGACAGAAAACGTTTACTACCTTTTACAGTAATATAACGTTTTGTTAACTATAATTATACATCCATACTGTTGGATTATTTTCCATTAACTATTTCAAGACATCTGGATTAATTAACTATATAATAGTTGCAATCTAGTTCCTATGACACCGGATGTAACCGTTTGTATGATATTTATTAGCTATATAACCGTCAATTCACCGAAAGTTTACTTGCTAGAGAAACCAAAAAGGTACATTGTGGCAACTGCGCTGTTTTTTTGGTCCCCATACACGAGCTCGTCATATTACAATAAATCAACATTTTATGGTAACATTCCTATTTCTTGACTATTTATTTGCTGCTACCACCAACGGTAAGTTTTCTAGCACAAATTTAGCCCTGGGCGACAACGAAATCCAATAATAATGTAAAATAAAAACAATTATTATTGCAAAGCATTATTCACAAGAAATAGTTAAGAATATAAAAACAAATAATTTATGTAGTTTCATGCACGGTTTATCGTCAGCAGCATCGGCCGCAGCAACGTAACTAAGTAGTAACTATATAGTAAAGATATAGAAAATGCAATGTAACTTTCGAATGCTCGGAAGATTGCTAGGCTTAGTGACATTCCCACAGATAGTTATCCAAACGTAATCTAAAAGTAACTCTACAGTTACAAAAACCGGCACATTCTTAACCAATAGTTAACTTATAGTTACCTTTCATTTTACTATTTCTTTACATGGTTTACTTTACACAGTTACTATGTTGTTACGAAATATTAAAGTTTTGCTGTGTGGGATGAAACTAATCTTTTTTCCTCATTTTTTAAGTGATTTCTTTCATCGCTCTTTCAGTTTTAATTGAAACTACTAAGAAGTCCTTCGATCTTTCTTATGTAGAGGAGCAAATGCCCAGATAGTCCTGAAACTTTTCATTCTAATTTTTAATAATTTAATCTAATCTGTCATATCTTGAGTGTTCATGCAAACTTGCAGAGCGTCATGACGAGTTGATGATTTTTTCTTGTGTGTTTCTAAAATACCAGTTGCCACTTATCTTTGGAAAGCTAGTTGGTCCAAGTTGCCATTGTGCAATCGATTGATTTGCCAAGCACTTTGTATTACCATATCTAAACAATGAGCAATCAGAGGAAAGTACCACTCCTTTGCTTTGATGCTAATTCTATATAGGCTCATATTTTGGTCAGCACGGTCCACGCCACCCATATCATTGTAAATTCTAACATGGTTGGGTTGATTTACACCAATCTTCTTCTCTTCTTTCCTTGAAAAACGTTGAACGCTTCTTACAGAATACATACGTTTGTGGCAACACACACAATATTATTGTCTTCTCGTGAACACCTATAATCAAAGTAACCTCTGTCCTTTTTTTTCAGGTCTTTACTACTTATCAGTGGACAGTTTCCAGTTCTGTTGTTTCGAATAGTGCCTGTAGCTTTTATTCCCTTTATTGTAAGTTCGTTGATAAGAGCCAATGACGTAAAATAATTGCCAAAAAACAAATAAAAAGGTACAACTTTTCCAGCAATATCTAATAAAATATTGGTGTACCGTAACACCACGCTAGCACCCAAGCCCAGGTCTTTATATTCCGCTGCTAAGGTATCACTTTTACCTTGATAGGGATCAAACCAAACTATGTATCCTCGTTAGGTTGTTTCCATCTAGCATTTGTAACTCCAGTGTATTGATTTGCTTCTAATACGTTGTTTACATCCATGGCGCCAAAAATAGGGCACCATGGACTCATCGATGCTGTGGTATTGTTCTAATGGAGCATATTTTTCAAAATTGTTGTTTAGCATCTCAAAAAAAGACCGTTCTGTTGCAAATTTGTCATTTCCATCAAGGACAATGATTATTGCTCATAATAAAAGTAAATCTGTCTCTAGATATTGCAGCTGTCACCAGGAGACACAACCACTGAGTAATAGAACGCCAATAAAAGTTCTTATTTCATCGTGGAAAACATCTCCTTTAAGATTTTTTCCATTTGCGTAATTATTTGTCTCAGCAACAAGAAGATCAATTATTTTATCGTCAACAAACTTATAAAACAGCTCAACAGGATTTGATGTTTTATTATAATTGTTTTGCACGTCCGGCCATACAGAAAAAAAATCGTTTTGAATGTCAACCTTTTCCCATTCGAAGCTTCTTGGTTTCTTTTTATTCTTGGTTACAAAGTTGGATAATGATAAATTCTCTTCCAACTCATAACCATCATTCTCTTTGTCCGACGAAATGTAATATTCCGCTTTAGCTCGCAATTGTGCTTCGGAAAAATTTTCAATTACCACATTATCTTCTTCCCCAAAATCTTCATCAATCACAATTTTGTCTTCGGGAGGAAATATATTTATAGTTATGCCTGATGGAGGAAGCGGAATACTATCAGGATCATTTAGAGTGAGTGCTTTATGCCTATAACTGAAAAAATCTTCTTTAAAGTTTGGTACCTAATTGTCCTACAGTCCTTTATAAAGAACCAGGTTGGTCTACAGCGTTTCTTAGCATGCAAACAATAGTTAATCCTACTTTTCTACAATAACATGTTTATGTTACCATTTTTCAACAAGTCTTCACATGTAATACTGAGATTTATGTAAAATTTAGTAAATTATACTTACTTCCAATCAACCGTGTTTGAGGTACAAAAACACTTAAATTATTTTTCAATAACAGCAAAAATAAACAACTGGCACACACGTGGTTTCGTATAGTACAACTTACATTTTGAACATACGGTGGTGCCACCACGTTCTAGTTCGTTAAACTAAATATATTACAGGTAACTACGCGGGTCTGTTTAAAAAGACGGTAGGTCCATCTGGGTTAAAGCAGTGATTCGTTGCGTAGTGGCTTGTTCATCGTGGATGCTTTTGCGCCTAGCAAAGGCGGTAAAACTCAACATTTTTTTCTGAACTCACCAGATCAGATACCGCTGCCCTGATTCTCCATTATAGCACCTCTGACAGATACTGAGCTGGTTTTTCATTCCAAATTCTAAATCTATTTCCTTCATGATCGCAAAAGTTATAGTAGCCACTGATGCTTTGCAGTGGAAAAAGCATGAATTGACTTGACTTCTATTTTGAGTTAAGTCTACAAGAGCAAGTAAGCTGTTTTAGATAGAAAACAAACAGCGACGTTCAAAAGTTAGTCTTCATGCCACAAATTAGACGAGAAGTTTTACTTTAACTACAGTCATCTCCCTGCAAAAGATAATTTCACAGCATTTGTTAAGGTTTCTGTCTAAAAACTTCCTTCTTATTGTGATATGGAATTCAACTTCGGGTAGTTATTACAACAAAAATTAAAGAAATTAAGGCACTTTAGTAGAAGATTGGTGGCATTCTTGTTACCTTTAACACATTCGAGAAAAACGACTTGATGGCCATTTCAGAGCAGATTCTGCATCAAACCATGGTTTTTTTGGTCGAACTGAATTTGTTAATGAATGATGAGAGAAGTCTCCGTTGTACAATAGAAAAATTTGCTTTGTTACTCACAACGATCTTTTTCCAAACCTTCGAATCACCTTGCATCAATTTTCTGACAAGGTGTAGACAATGATTTTCTAGGTCCAATAGTAACAGCTTCTCTACGATTTGTATTCAAAACTATTTGTATTCCCAACTGCAATGTACACGTTTTCTTTGATGTTTAGTTTTGGCGTATGGTGCCAGCTAGCACGTTTAATCTTTGTCAATGCAACAAATTGTCTTTGAATCTGATAGTGTTCAACCTCGATGTTTTGCTCAAGACGTTTTCTGAAGCAAAATAACAGAAAATTCGCTTTCAAAAAAATTTCTTAATTGCTTTACGTCTCTACTTCAAAACGTAACAAGCAGAAATAAGAACCATCAATACATAGCATAACAGCGATTCCCATAAGGAATTTAATTATTATTGCAGCTTAGTTACTGTAGCTTGAAAAAAGCTGATGCAGATAGCTATAGTAGGTGTTGTAAATTCCAAAGGCTGGGCTGGTCGAGTTGCAAAGGTGTAACACTGATAATGCGGTGGTTTAATTGTATTTGTCACAAACATAATTTTTTTTACGTGCAGGGTAGCAAACAACCGTGGAAAGTCGCAGCCTTGTCTAGGAAGATGCTTTAATTATTCTCAAGTCTGCTAGACGCGCACTCCGAAAGGCGTTTGGTGGATGTCCAGTCCAGTCCTTTGCACTTTAAAGCTATAGACCAGAGAGGACAATCTTCAGTAACAGAATCACACAGAGAGTTGAAAGGCAAAAATTAAAGAATCTTGAGAAAAACGCACAACAATGTCTTAGGAGTCTTCTTTGCTAAGGGATCTACACAAACTTAATTTTCTAGATACCATGTTAAGGTTTTTAATATTTGTAAAATTATTCTGTAATAATTAATTCAAATTGAGATGCGTTGTGACCTCTATTGAGAAATAGGGTTGTAGACAGTAGCTGTTTTCGCGGGGTAGTAATCTGCGTAATTTAGTTACGCGTTGAGATCAAGGTGTGGTCGATGCGAAGAGAAGAGTTGATTCGAGAGCTTTGGAGAAGGCAGATATACTCGGCTGTGGGGAAGTCTTGTGAGACGTTTTCTACACAATTTAGCTGTGGTGGCCCGTGAAGTTTATCGTTTTGTTTTGAAGTATTTTTAAAGTACATCAGCGTAGTGCTCGATTTCCAAGGGTTACCTTTTAAAAGCACATTCCTCGGAAGTAAGGTGATATCTTTTTGTTTCTTCCTTTCGTCTTTGGGACGGAACCCAGCAGAATTCGTTGTCAGTTTGCCCCTCATTGCTGTATAGACGTGGCCAGCCTGCAAGTTTCAAGTAAACCAATACGCAGTTACCCGTGTGAGCAAAATTTGGACCGTACAGCTATGCAAGGTTAGTGTACACCCACTAATACCGTAGTGTTTATACCCTTTTGGGTTAAAGAAACAAGTGCATTCAAAATTTGTTCAGTGGAAACAAAAAAAGAAAACAAGGAAGTTTCTCCTTGGCATTATTGTAAACATTTACAACAACGGTTTAGAGTATAATCATCGTGGTGTTGTGTTTGGTTGATTATTTGTTTTAACGAATAAAGAATTTACAATCCAGCAACGTTTAGCGTAAATTCACAATGTAAATCAGTTATAATTTTTATCATAACTGTTTGGTTTAGTTTTAATTTGTTTGTATGTATTAATTCATCGACAATTTTATTAAATAAAAGTAGATATTTCCTTTTCGTAATATATACATTAAGTGCAGCCGTAAGCTGTTTGAACGGCGTCGAGCGGACGCCCACGCACTTGGCGTTTCTGGGAATCCCCTCGAGCGTCATTGACCAGAATTCTGCGTCGTAGATCTAATACGATTGTTGATGTTTATTCTATAAAGACTTTGTTTTTATATAATCAACTGTTTGTTTGTTTGTTTTATTTGTATTTTTGTTTGCTTGTTTTATATTATGTAACCTTTATTTCTTGTTTTGATTTATTTTTTTAATAGATTTGTAGCTTAAAAGATAGTTTTATTATTGTAATTGTATGCACTGGTTTGAGTGAAAAGATCGAAGTCGCCTAAGTATTTGACTAATTTGATGCAGTTATATTAAATTTCATTAAGAAAGAATATACCGGGTGATTCAAAAACCTTGATATACTGAGTGATCCAAAGAAAACCATTTGACGATTCAATTTGAATATTCCAAATTCAATTGACAGAACATTTATACAAAGTGAATTAAAAATATTTTTGTATAAGGCGGTTTAACGCCTTGAGTAAGCTTTTGTTTCAGAAAATCTAAATAAGTATTTGTAAAGCTGTTGCCGATTTAAGAAGGACTGTGGTCCTTTTGAATCTTGTGATCTGGCTGAATCCATAGTGGCGCCTTCTAATAATACCGATTTGGGCTATTTCAGTGGTAAGTAGGCATTTCAAACCTAGCCGTCTTTGACTGTCTGCTAGTCTGGGTATCAGCGAACTTAGTTCTTTGTGCCTTCTAGTCGCTGAATATAAGCCTGTGTCTTAAAGTTTATTTTGGCACGTAACAACCAAAAACTTGTAACTCATCAATAACGTCTGGCTTCGGTCAAGGTTGTTTGTGTTATTGTTTAGTGAACATAATTAGATTATATTTAAGGCGATTTAACTAAATCTGGTATTTTAAAAAAGTGAAATTCGAATTTAGCGTCTGCAGTATTTAAAAGTAGCGTACTAGAACTTCGTTATCGATTTTAATATTAAAATGGCCAAGATGGCTTTTCTCTTGTGAAAGACATCGCGGATTCTTGTAACTGAAACTTATTTTGCCTGCTGTTCATTTCAGCATTAATGCTCAAGATTGCAAATCTTGCAAATAACTCATTATTGAGATTTTGGTGGTTCTTTCAGTCAAATTCCTAACGAAGTAAAAAAAAATACAAGAACTTGACTTTTTTAGTTGTCATCAAATCTTATCAATCAACGCATGGTTCAAATTCTCAGTTATCACACATTATTGAACGTGACAAAACGTGTATTTACATAGTTAGCTATCGGACTAAAGTGTGATTTATCAGATAACAAGAACCTAAACTAATAATTTCAATTTTTCCTTTACGGACAAGTTTAAATTTAAAAAATACTGAAAGCCCATATAACTCTCTGTTTTAAGTAGACACGGCTAAAATAATTTGTTTGAAAAGTAGAATGATAATATAAAATTATCTATAATATCAGATCACCTCAATCGATGTCATCGAGTGGGAGTTGTATCACCAAACAAGACCAGTCTGACCTTGTTTGATTATAGTAGAATCCAGTAATTATCTCGATAAAAATAAATTCCAGAAAATTACTGTCTCAATTAAGTGGCATCATTAAATATTTTAAAGAACATGCAATATTAAAAATACAAACATTAAAACAGCTAAAGTTTCAAACACATCAATAACGCTATTAAAAATAGAAGATAAAGTTGTAAAACAGACAGAAACAGCAGTGGCAGTATACTAAAATAATAACTCCTCATTTTATGTAGGTACTCATCTAACCCTTGAGTTAATAAAACTCTAAATAAAAGAAAGAAACAGGCTCGTTATTGTGCGTCTTTTAACAATGGTTTACGGCAGCTCGTAATAACACGTTAATAAGAAGATTTTTGAAAATTCAAGTTTCTGCTAATAGTACTTTGCATTTACAGAATAAAAGAAAACATTTAAAGCTTACAAGATCGTAGATTATTATTATTACGTGATTTTGTATTAAACATCACACTTCTTTAGAACTCCTAAATCATGGTTTTAAAGAATCCGGTAAATTGAGTTCGCAGAATTTCTTCCGAAGATTATAAACAAAGTTTACCCGTTTGATTTCTAATAGTAAAAGTACTTCAATCTTAGCAGTTATGTCATAGATTCACAGAGCAATAGTAGTTAAAAGGGAATTTACTAAAATAGTTATCCTGGTGAGTCTCAAAAATTGGATTGACCGAATGTGCCTCCAGAATTATTTATTACTATGCAAAAGCATTTGAAGGCGTTGATATTTCTGTGCAATTCAAGGCTTTTTCATTTTTTTTAATATAAAAACAATTCTGTTTAGCAAAAGTTGTTATACAGAAGCTGTGAGCTAACCCTGCTCAGTTCATGAAAAAAATGACTATTGTTTTTATTAATGAGAAAATTACAAAAACATAGGCAAGTGGGCCTCCCTAGGCCTTTTTTAATAAATGGTGACTGTCCTCTGTTCTTCCTCCACGTATTGCCTTACTAGCTCATTTACTGAGGATTGATAAAATGCGCTAGAGTTCATTTCAATTTTTTCGCCTTCAATGTTCTTTATTTATTGATTCCCAAAACTCAAACAAGACAAACGTCCAAATATTTGTTGCAGAAAGGCATCTCAGCATTGCCAAGCCAGAAAATATCTTATTCTGGGTGAGTTATTTGGTATCAGAGTAGATGTAATTAGTATGCTGCTCCGTCTTCTGGGCTTCTTTCAAGATGACAAAATGGAATTAACCTCGACCCAAATAATTCTCCCAAACTTCCGTTACGCAAAGTCTTTTTAATAAATTAAATAAAAGGAAAACCTAGTTGTTTCCTGCATTAATGAACAACCAAAGGATAAGTAAAACACCTTCCAAAAATCGTTTCTTCACTGTTCCTTGATTGAAATAAGAAAAAAAACTCTTAGTGCACTCAACCATTGATTTTTGCTTTAGTTATTCTGTAAGAAGAAAAAAGGAGATCGTTTTCCACCACTGGAGCTAAGCTAGTTAATCAGTGTGTGATATTGAATTAAATGAGTTCCAGGAGAGGTCTCATCTGTTTTTCCTAAACCTTGTTGCAATTTGTTTGCATTAAATAGGGCATTGTAATCGAGACACAAAAAGTCTAGTCGCTGTTCGATTTGCATTGCTTACGTACTCAAAGAAGATTGCAAACATGTTATCCACCTTATATATTTGTTTCGTAATCTTGTCGTCTATTTTAATATTTCAGAATTGGATATCTTCTGTGAAATGGAACTGATGTATCGTTTCTGCATTCTAGTATGGTTTTTCTGCTTTTTGCCTTTAGTTCTTAAACTTGGTAAGATTTTTGGCAATGAGATTCCTGAAAAATCTTTAATCCGTTCTTCATCTCTTAGATTAGAATACGCAAACACCGTTCTGTTGCAACTGGAATTAAAGCAAAGCAATAACAACGGTTACTGTCTAAATATCGATTAGTATGATTGGATTGTCATTAATACATAGTTGTCTCATTCTGCTGCTTTGTTATCTAACAACAAGGAAATTTTCTTGAATTTTCAATGTTCGTCTTTCACACCACCAGGATTCAAATCTGGGACAATAGTTGCTTTCTGATTACCACACTGGATCTGATTATATAGACTCATAGGAGCACACTGAAGGGAACAATGCGTAACATTAGTTTAATGTCGGTTTCAGTTCTTGCCGGCCTCGGATTACCAAACTATAAAAGAACAAGAGGAAGATTTATTCAATTTTGCCAAAGACAAATCTGCCCATGGAGATGAAGGCAAGTTTTAACAAACAAAAATAACATCTGCACAGAAGCTTTATTCAATTTAGTCACACAATGGCAGAAAGGTATAATGTCACAGAGATACGAAAATTTGACTTATGCGGCTACTAAAACGTTTTTTGTTCATGCTCTAGCTATGTTGAAAGCTTCTAAAGGGGCTAAGAAGTTTCATAATAAGGAGTTTTTAGCTAAAACTTTAAATGCTTTTAAAGACCAAACAATTATTTTAAAGTTGTAGAAAATTAGATTTTACCAAGACTTTATGCTCTAAGTGCTCGTGCCCGTTTGTTTCGAAAAATCAACAATAGCGGCATTGGCAGTCTAAAAGATGCCTTCCAGAGTCTCTATAAATTTCTTTGCTTTCTTCTGCTATCTAAACAGGGCTTCGATCCAGAACAGAACCAGAATCTATAATCAAACATCAGACCGTTTCTTTCAATAAGTGTCTGTAAGACATTTACATACAGTATAATTTTTCATTAGCTATTGGTACTCTATTTCAGAAAGAAAGTGCTCATAGTTAATAGTAGGTCCAAAATCACCAGCAAACCTTCTAAATCTTGATCTGACATGGCCATAAATCAAGATTAGATCTTTTTTAGCATGAAGAAAAAGGAAGTTAAGATAAACAATAGCTTTCAGATGTTTTAGGAGTTTTCTACACTCAAGAGCATAACTATAGTACCACACGCAATTTGCGCTAAACTAACTAACCTCCGTTAATATCTTTGGTCCCCTCTTTTATGTTTTTTGTTTTTTCCATAATTATCTGGATTATTCAGAAAATTTAGAACAACTTTGTGGGACCGAGTTATTCTCCGAGTAATTTCACTGAATACAGCATAATTTCATGTGGTGCTATGGTTATGCTCTTGAGTATATTTTCAAAAGTTTTTTACCAAGACAGGAATGAACAGATTAAAGTCCAAAAATTGTTTTTTCCTAAAATGGTAGAGTATTGATAATTGAAGGACGATCTAAATCTATCTGTGAAAACCGCTACAGATAATAGCCACTAGGAATTGTTTGCATTTTACTCTAAAACCACGCACTTTTTACTATTTTCGTAACGACATCACTTTAGAGAGTCTTCATCGAGAACAGGCTACTGCCAAAAAACGAAGATGCCAATGTGAAGTATTCAGGTGTAGGTTTTTATGTATTTACTGGATGAGTAGAGCCAACCTTTCATGATCTACATTCTTTTCTTTATTTGTTCAAAATTCAAAAAATTGACCTAACTTTCATTCTGGGAAACGCAGTCAAGCATGAATCTGCTAGATTTCTACCATAAATTTTGTTCGGGTCTTTATTTTAATATTTTTTGACCAAAACAATGAATTCAAAGAGGCAGTTTCCAGTTACTCTGCCTAACTTAGTAAACATTAGAATCACTATAATGAAGGTAACGTCGGTGTCGATCTAAACGAAAGCATTAAAAGATAGAAACTAATCTAAGGATACAAAGTCAGGACAGGCGCTAGGGCAGCTTATGGCAAAATTTCTTAAGACGTCTTTATGTGATAAACAGAGGAGTGCGTAGTGCGTTTAATATCAGTTTTAGTTGTGCTATTGGTGTTTGTTCTTTGGGCGATGGCAATATCTTTTCAAGAACACACCTGCACCTTTAGACTCAGTAAAAATCGGCAACTTGAGGCAAAAGCTATGAACTGACATGACTGCGCTTCGAGAGGTGTTCGACCAACGAAACTTCAGAAGACAAGAAAAGAAAGCATACTTCTGACTGCAATAGTCGGCGATAAGAGTGCTGAACTGCTACAACAAAAATGAGAAGCTGGCAATCAGATCTTTTTTCAAACCTTCACAAGACGGCAGACATCTGGAGAGAAGAAAGAACATGGAACGGAAGAACCATAACCGACGCTTGCATATTACCGAAGAGCATGTTAATGAATATCTCAATTCTGTAACTCAAAGTGGTTACTAAGCAGGTAAGTGACTTGGCAGCAATTAAAGCTGTATTTGTATTTGGCTTCTAAATACTTACTTGCACTGCTTTAACAATCAGAATTGAGTTGCAGAGTTAGGAGATACCTGTATAGTCCATACTATATTTCTACACTTGGATGCGCATTAAGCTATTGTTCTTATAGAGCATCGTTTGCCGATAACTGTATGACTTCTCCGATTCTAGATTACGTCGGTTTTTTCTTTTTCGAAATAACTTTTGTGTTTTTAGAATCTAATCTACTATAGTGGTCCGCTTATTTCCAACCTTTTTTCTGATAGATACGGCACAGCATGACACTAATGCGTTATCGTACAGCATCGTTATCTTTGCTTGTTCTGTCCTTCGTATTTGAATTGGCTTCAAACGTTAGGTTAGTTGTTAGGGCATCCATTCTTTGTATGTCTAGGAATGGCAGTTACAGGATATACCCTACTTTGATTCATATATATATATGATATATAAAAATAGCACATAAAGATTAAATTAATTTATTCTGATTTAATTTGTTCTGATTTAGGTAGTTAGACATACGCATGGTGGTTATTGCAGACTCAAAAACTGATTTTTTAAGGAGCTTTTAAATCTATTTAGACCAAGATTTTTTATGTGAGAGGGAATCGAGTTATATACTGAGACAGCATTATAAGTAAATCCTCTGCGAAACAAGGTTGTTGAATGCTGCGGTATTGTGAGCATACCTTTATTACGAATGTTTGCAGAATGAACTTGAAACCTAATGACTAATCTATCAGAAAGGCTAGCAGATGGCTGCATGGAAGTTAATAGAGCATGTGTATACGAACCCAACTGGTATTTCCAACGATTTTCCATTTGCAGACATTTGAGCTCGCTAATGCTATTAGATACTTGATCATATTTCCGTAGATTGCAGAAGAATCGACAACACCAGTTTTGAACCTTCTGTATGCGATTTTTATCATACATTTCTAAGCAAGGACCATAGATAAAACTGCAGTAATTAAAGTGCGATAAGACTAAAGATTCTGTAAGCATTTTCTTTTGAGCAGAGTTTAAAATATCACGATTTGCGTATAGTAATTTTAACGAGGAATAGGTTTTTTGCAATAGTTTTGTAACGTGTAGCCTAAAACGTAGTTTAGTGTCTAATATAATACCGAGATTTCTTGCAGAGTCGACTACTGGTAAAAGTTCGTTATCTATATTTATGTTGAGATTTAAATCTGGTGCTGCAATATTTTTTTTGTTACCAAACACTAATAGTTTTGATTTACTCGTGTTAGGTTTTAGGTTGTGTTGCATTGAAAGGTGTTTAATAAGAGTAAGATCACTGTTGATGTCTTCATAAGCTTGAGTTCTATCAGAAAAGTTAAATGATTTATATATTTGCGTGTCATCAGCATACGCCTGAACATTACAATGCTTCAAGGAATTTAAAATATCAGAGGTATATATAATAAATAACAGAGGCCCTAGAATAGACCCTTGAGGAACACCGGAAGTTAATGAATATGATTGTGACAGTTGCTCGTTAATTTTAATTATCAGACTCCTGTCGGATAGATAGGACTTTATTAAGTTGACTGCATTATTGACGAACCCGTAGTACTGAAGTTTTGCACACAGAAGATTATGACTTATTGTATCAAAAGCTTTAGAGAAATCGAGCAGTAAGAGAACGGTTATCATGTGCCTATCAGTTGGGCTTATAATATCATCCGTGACAGTGACAAGAGAATTAGCAGTACTAAGACCCTTCCTAAAACAGGATTGACATACGGATAGTATATTGTTGTTGTTAGAAAAGGCATATATTTGTTTATATAGTATCTTTTCAAAAATTTTAGAGATACACGGTAAAATGCTAATTATTCTTAAGTCAGAGTAACTACTTGGATTAGAAACTTTAGGTAGTGGAAGACCAATGGCCTCCTTCCACGCCGACGGAAAGTACCAGAACTCAATGCAACAATTAATGATGTGAGTAATATATTTATCGATAAAAGAACTACAATATTTTAGCATTATGAGCGTAATGTTATCTGAACCAAGAGCGTTAAATTTAAGACTAAACAGAGTTTCATGCACCTCTTCTATTGAGGTAAGAGAGAAATCAAAAGTTTGGTTGCTGAAGTGCCGAATATTTTGATAATACTGTATTTGTGTATCGCAGTTGGAAGTTGAAGATTGAACAAAAGAGCTAAAATAATTTCCGATCGAGTTAGGGTCAGCTAAGTTACTTGGCACTGTACGTTGCTGTGAAAAACGAATATTTGAATCAGATAAGGCAGACCACATCTTACGCGAATTATTTTCCGTTGCGAGTGAATTAAGATAAGCCCTTTTTCACGACGAATGGATGATACCGTAAAATTCCGAAGTTCTTTGTACCGATGCCAGTCCGAAGGGACGCTTATATTGCCTCAATGCACTGTCACGCTCCTTCATGATTGCCTTTAAATTATCTGTTAGCCAAGGGGCCCTAGGTTTAGTGACCCGTGCCTCCTTAACAGGTGCATGTTTATCAAAAACAGCTAAGATAAAGGCCATGAAAATGGAGATTTTATTATCAATATCATTCTCGCGAATCATTTGATGCCATGGCAGAGACTGTAGATCTGATAAAAATAGATTGTAATTAAAGCTACGAAAACATCTAAATTTTACAATTTTAGGTTTAAATTTGTTTGTCTCTATTTTCAAATCACAGAAAACTGCTCTATGATCAGAAATTTCATTAGCTTCGATTGTACCTGAATTACTAATAACTAAATTACCGCTAACCAAAATAGGGTCTATAAGGGTGCTGGACGTATTTGTTATTCGAGTAGGTTCATTTAGTATTTGTGTTAGATCGTATGAGTTAAAGCATGTATTTATTTAGATATCAAAATCAAAACGTGATGATGACTAAAGTAAATAAATCCTTTATTACATTCTATCATTATTTGATTGGCTGTCATAAGGAAATCAAATATACAGAGAGAATTATCTTTGATAGCCTTTTCATAAGTCTGTCTCTGGCTATTTGACAAGCAACGTTTGCATTTTAGGGATTTGTTAACAAGGTTTGTTCCTTTCCCCTATCTTCTTTTAGTTGCCTCCTAAGACAGGCACGACATATTTTTGATCTATTTTAAGTTTCCTCTAAGTGTATGTTCAAATAAATAAGGAATTTAAGCCTATCAACCAAAAAAATAATTTATTCTGAATAAAATGTTTTGAAGAATTAAAGTCTAATAGAAATTCAAGTAAACAACGAGAGGATTTAGTTTGATGTATAGAAATATTTTATTTGAATGAGCGTGAGATACGCAAAAGGAGAGAAAAAGAGAGAATGCAATACTTTCAAGGCTGGCAGCTTGTTAAAATGAAGAATTCATTTGTATACATCTGACTATTAAACTTTTCATAATGACTTCAGTTGCTTTATTGTCAGACCCTGTACATTTAAAGCTTTACAAAACTTTAGCGTTAGGGTATCAACAGCAAAGTATCAACATGACAATTGCGACAGTCATAACCGTGAGCGTGTCATAATCCATGAAATGCAAGATATCTTTTGTCGTTTCTTTGTGTACAGTTAGCGACAGATATTTTATTCAATTGTAACTGTCTTATGTGTACTTGCAAGGTTAAGTTGGAATTAAATTTGTTAATTAAGCAAATGATATTAGAAATTACCAGATTAAACTAAGATATTTTTTTGTTATTACGCCTTAAAGATAATACCAACGCCTAGGAATGAGGTTTTACAAAAATCGTAACCAAAAACCATAATATAAATGCATTAAAGAGAGGTTCTTTGTGTTTTGGCTATTATTGAGTTTAACTTGAAAAAGGAAGGGTTCATCGTATACCCATACAAGAATTGTAATAAATTCCCTAATGTTGCTTCAAAAAGTTCTAACAAAGTAATAAAATTAAATCAGCTAACAATAGGTTTTCTCTTCGAAAATTGAACACATACAATTCTAAATCTTATTTGCTTTGAAGTTGCACCATTTGATTCTCCCTTTGTAAGATATTACAAACAAACATAAGTTCCTAGAGATTTTCTGACATCTTATTTACCAACTTCGAATTCGCAAGCTTTTATGATGCAAAAATGATATTAAGGAATTTCGAGGGGCAATTAAGTTAGTGCGCTTCGAGGAAGTTCGCAAGCTCCGATAAATCCACTAAAACTTAAACTTTAATCAAATAAGCCATAAGCGAATACCTGGCTTTGTAAGTAATATACACGCACATATTTTACAAACTTAAAATGTTGTGTACGTGTGTTTTGTTGTAAGAAAAAAACGGAGAGTTAATGAAGTTGCCACTAAAATATAAACTAACTAGAATTTATAAAGGAAAAATGTGCAGTATGCCCGTACCTATTAAAATAAACACGTCGTCTTTGAAGTTTCTGGGAAATTACTTACTTTTAAATTAAATTTATATCTCCTTCTAAATAAGACGCCGCCGGCTGTTGTACTCCACCCGCCTGTTCTATTGCCCTTTATTCGTAGAAATAATTAAGAAAAGCTCGTAGATGTTTTTAGATATAAATTTTTGTTTGTTTACTGGAATAAAGCTCTGAATTATTCAGGCAATAATTTTAACATTTTTAGGGTAAACTGAAAAATGGGTGAAATTTTCGTTACTTCCTTGTGCACACTTCTAAAAGATAATAGAAGATATGAAAAGTAAAGAAAAATAAACATTGCTGCATCAATCAGTTATTCAGACTAAACACGAGGGGGAAACCAAACAATAATTAATAACTATTTAGTATCCTTGGATACACCTTCTCTGTGTTACTAAAATTATATGGCCGAATTCTAACTTTCTTGTTTATTAAACGCAATAAACGGTTGATTAATTTACTTGATAAAATTTCGTTGTTTTGCCTCTGTGATTAACAGTCTAAATATGTAGTCTGTTGTTTACACCAATTTTTAAATTCTATTACGCCATAAATACAACGTAAGTTGCTAGAGTTTCTCATTAACTTTTTGAAGAGAGGCAGACATCTACAAAGGATTAATTTGAGTATCACTAAGCCAATCAATGCGATAACTGTACAAGATGCTCATTTTGCACCAATTTAACTTACATTATCGTATAATGTATAGGATGTGAGCCTGTCAAAATTATTAGAGAAAAGTATTAGAATGATAATAATTGTCAAAATGGATAATCCAGGAAATTTTAAAATAAACTTTAAAATGAGAACTTTTTACACCGTTACTTACTATACTCTGCTGTCTTGCCGTCTCAGTCTAGTAATCCCTATCGTTTACAGATTATTGAGGATTGGGGGCTTCTGGTTTCAAATACTCTTTACACATAACCACTAAAAATTTTTTAAATGATTTTGACTTCAAATAGTAATTTTGTAGACCGTAGCCCTATTTAATTTCTGTGGATCAATAACACTTTGTGGAGGTCTTCAACTGTTCTGAATGTCAGACTTCTATGGAACATTTGAATATTATTTATAAGGTTTCTCGAGAAATGTAAACACTACTATAGACAAAATTAATATTTACTACTTGAATCCATTAGGACCACTGTCGTATAATTCATTTCTGAAAGTGGAAAAACAATTATGAAATTCTCCTTGTATTAATTGTGTTTATTGGTGTATAATTTTATGTGTAATAAACTAAAATCTATCAAAACAGCTTTTGATTTCTCCTTTGTGCGTTTTGATGTTTGTTTATTATGAAAAGATTAGTTTAAACTATTATTGCGCATCTTATGTTTAGCTTAGTTATTTAACTCTGCCTCTTGGGAAAAAATACCACTAAGTGGATTTCTTCATTGTCACATAAGGACAAAACACAATAGCATCAAAACTCTAAAATGTTGTGACGTTCAATGTATTGCTTTTAATGATTTTTAGGTGTATGAACTCTGTTTAAGTCGATTGCATCAAACTTAGCGACAAACATTTAAAAATTCTGCTAGAATTTCATTTCGTTTCAAGTATCCCAAGAAGTTTCTAGATTGAGAATCGGCGCAACTGTCGATTTGATAGTAAGAACTGTAACTATCACAGCCTCTGAAATTCTCAACGAAATCTAAAGGTGGGTCAAAAGTAATTTAAGAGATCGAAGCACGTCACTTTATGTGCTACAGATCAATAAACCATGTTTGTGGATCAGACTTACATAATTATTTTCTGAACTAACAAGCCACGAAGATATTCCAAGAAGGTGCGGAATATTCTAATGCTTTCGTAACGGTCACTGTTTGTTTCCGTTACAGGTGTGGTATTTAATCTGTGCTGTTGGTGTGATCTTGTATTTTTTTGTAGTTTTCTCTTGTTGAAGATGTTTTTGTACTAGTTGTGAGTTCACACAGATAAGTGGATTCTTTTTTGTAGCTTCTCTAATTTTGAAATCAATTTAGGGTTGACGAACTTTTTGCATTTTATTTATTTTAGCGAGCGGAATACACAGTATAATTCTTCATACTTTTACCTTGCTCATCAGCTTTTCTCGGGGTCGACGCGTGCGGCGTCGCTTCGTCTCGCCTTCAGCGCTCTGACTCTTCAAGTTTCTTGGACTAACAAAGGCGCTATCGTTTCCGGTCGTCGTTCGGACCAATTCGGTTTTTGAAACGCGGCAACGTCTAGGATATCGAAACCATGACTTCGGGCTTTGGCCTGGCGAGGGCCACCAATGACGGCCCCAGCTTGAACTTCCTTCTCGCTCAGCTTCGGAGAGCGACAATTCTGGTTCGGTAAAAAAATTGAGATACGAATGTTTATAGATAAGTTCGTACCTACTTTCCTCATAAGCGCAATGCGTTAGAAAGAATAAACCGATAAAAAAGATTCAAACGATCGCGACGGCCAAAGGGATGCCAAAAGCGCGACGCCGCTTCTTCGTTGTGGACCGCATCTCGTCGCGGTCTCCCTTTCCTTCCCTCGAAGGAAATGCCGCTGGATGATCGAGTGCGAGAGAGCTCTCCGATTAACTTTTAGTATATTATACCGATGTTTCAACTTTCTCTAGGGTTTGTATATAACCTTCGGATAAGTGGTCAGGTGTAACTTAGTATATATTTTTTCTTACTTGTTCATTTTTTTTAAAGTAGCCCGGGTGTGGTTTACCTTTTGTGTTTTGGTTTAGCCAAAATGAATTGAAGTTAGGATGTCTATACCAGCTCATCTATAAAGCTTATTTGGTCCCATTTCGCTAAATTCTACATTACAATTATGTCCTGGTGGGGTGTAGAATCTTATCTACTTTTATATAATGCTGCTGCTTGCTTTTGTTGATGGGTTGTCTAAAATTTCATCTCCAAGCCTTCTGTTGCTTTTTTAAAAAACTTCACTTCCCAGATTTGGAATTTATATTGGGGTAAGTTCGTTTCGAAGGGAATTTTTAGATCCTGTTCGAGCAGGGAAGACTTAGTAAGGCGGAAGATTTTTTGTAAGCGGTTTTACTGTAGGTATTTGTGACAGGAATGCATCTAATTTTGAGTTTTGTGATAAGCCTCAATTTCTGTGAGGGTAAGTGGATTGCTTTTGCCTTTTAGGCCTCAAGGAGAATTTTTTGGTTTTCCTAGCTTTATACCGCACCCTAGAAATTAGGATGGTTTTATAAAAATTTCCTTTGCATGAAAATGTTTTAGTCACTGTGGAGGGTTACGCAAACTTGTGATTTCCATTTTACTCCCGATCAAGTTATCTAGTTTGGATTTTTGTCTTCATTCCAAGTGGAATTGCTAGTCGATGCGTGAAGGATGAGGTCCCTGTGCAGCTAGTATTACTTTATCAACATAACCGTTAATATTTAAATTTCCACAATTTAAATTTATTAAATTTAATCGAATCCTACTATTTTTCATTTCTGTATTTTTTTAAATTCACCTTAATGCATTTAGACGAAGTTGATAGCATTTGTTAACAGCCTGTTCCAAAAATTTTTCTATTATTATTATATTTGTTTGTCTAAATCAAATTAAGACGTAAGAAGTGTGTGTTAAGAGGGGTTGGTTTTTTCTCATAGTTTGTTTCAGGTTTTATCCGTTCCTAATTACAACACTGTAAATTGGGGGTGTCGAATCTCGCGGTAAGTCAGTTAACATTTCATAAGATTCTGGTTCAAAGTTTTTATGTATATTCCTGGACTTTTTTGTTTAAGAACTTTTATGTGCAAACTTTATTATCTTGAATTATATGTATAAATCGAGTATTTTAAATAATAATATTTATAGGATATTTATTGAAGATTTAAATTAAAAGTTTTACTGACTGTTTGAAAATATTACTATTTTTATTTAAAAATTTTATTATTAAATGTAACTTTGCTAATATTAATTTTTTCTTGCCTTTCTTATTAATAATTGCTTTTTGAAATTGTCAAAAATTTTGTAGATTGTTGTTTTCTCTTTGGAGAAATGGCGCTCATATTAATCGGTTCCTTCAATATATGTATTATTTATATATTGTTTGTGTTCTGTTGAATGTATGGCTCCTTCTTATCCTCACTCAAAGCCACCTACTGAGTTTAGCCGGTTTAAGACCAGTAGTTGTACTAGAGTAATTATCTATGTAACGCAGGGTTACGTTTTACTCTGTTTGACAAATTCTAAATTATTTAAACAGTTATTTGGTGCAAAGAGACTTAAGTTTTCTATTTGGTTAATTAATAATGAGAGTCCAAATACGAACTCTGCTTTTTCAGTGACGATTTTATCGAATTAGCTGCTTTCATTTATGATTGATGAGCTTGACGATATAAAGTTCAAGATATTTGATATTACTTATTTTAAGCAAACAATTGATTTTATGATCAAGACTAAACTTAATTTCTGATTTTTTAATAAATGAATGGTTTATCTCTGTTCTACATTCTAGTATGTTTCAAACAAACCTTAAAGTAAATATCTAAGTGATACAGGTAGGTCCCACATTATTAGCAACTTTATGTAACCAACGCGGGATGTGTGCTGCTTACCTAAAGAACATTAGTGACTTGTAAACTAAAGTGCATTTTTTAAATTATACGTTTTAAAATAGTGAGATTGAAACTGAATATTTAAGTATGGGAATATTTTATAACTAATAGCGGGATTTTTAAGTCGTTATGGGATAACCTACGTAATTATTACACTTTAACTTTGACAAAGTTCTACTGTTTTTGTACAGTGCAGAATTATTAAATGCCAAAATATTATGATGCAACCTTGATACAGTTTTAGGCAAGACTTTGATAATATTGCGTCTGGTGTCATAATAAATCCTAAATTTATTAAAATTATGATTTTAAAATGACTCAATCTTTTCTAAATTCACTGCTTGTCTAGCTTCTAGACTCGAGTTGCGATTTTATTTGATCTCATCAGTATGAAATAACTATAATTCAGTCTTATCTAATTGAAACACTCGCCATAATAAGAAATACAGCTTAAGCTGCATTTTCCGACTTATATTACAAGCTTCGTATATTTTTACAAAATATTCCTGCAGTGAATATTTAATAAATTTCTTTATAAAAAGCTCATCCTTACAGCTACTAATTTATAATGTCATATTAAAATCATTTCATTAAGATCAAAAATACTGTAATGCATTTCCTGGGTAATAACTAAAAAATTCATACTCGTATGACCATAACTGGAAGAAATAAAATTTCTACTTAAAACTAATTTTACTGCGCGCTTGATCGTAAAGTTAGCAAAAATATAAAACCAAAGTTTTCGCCAATTAAATTAAAAAATTTTATGACCCACAACCCTTTCACATATACTTCAAGTAAACTTAAGGATCAAAATTAAGTTGTAAATTCATAAAAAAGGCATAAATATAAAGGAACGAGCAAGTTGTTAAAAGTGTGCTTCAAGAATTTTATGTTTATTTTAGAGGTATTTTTTAATATTTAGTAGAAGTGAAGCATCTTAGCACAACGTAGTATCTTATTTTTCTAATAAACAATCTCTCTCGTGAACAAATATTTGATAATATTACTCTATAAATTTTTTATAAGGTAGCGAACCTTATTTAAGCTGAATATTAATTAAAAATAAAAAACTCATTTAAATTTTATTTTTAAACACAAATATTGATGAAGTCTCATACCTAAACCTCTCTTGTTTACAGATGGTTACTTTTATATCTTTGCGGTGCTTCTAATAACCTGTCTCTGCGTAGTAAGTTGATTATATTACCTTAAAAATTAATAAACTTTACAGAAATAGGGTTAAAGTGAAGAGGGTTGTACAACAGTTAATTTAACAAGCTTTTGCAATATAGCGGTAATTATATACCATCCTAATAATATTTTATAACTTGCTTTTAAATTAGAAAAAAATTAAGTACGTGACTTATAATTTAATGACAGTCACAGATCTAAATTATTTATTTTGTAAACCGTAGTAAGGAGAAGTGATCAAAACCTGAGTGATTATATAAAAAACATTGAATATCTTACGAGACAATTCGAAAATAGGGTGTGTCTTAGAAGAACTAAGAATTTTGGGCTTGACGTTTAAATTAGAATTTTCTACGAAGAATTTTGGGCCAGTCGGATTTTAAGAGGGAACAAATCAGTTCTGTCGTATACACAAACAAAATGAAAAATCCAGAACCATTGACAAAATTAAATTCCAAGAAGAGGAATAATAGAAAGTTCAAAACGTTGTTTTAACCAAGTAGACGAAATATGTGCTGATTCAAGCAGAAACGGATAAACTGTAGTATTGTGACAGTTTTGAGCAGTATAGGTACGTATACACATATTTAGCTATGAACACCATGTCAAGAAAAATCGTTATCATGAGTAAGAATCTGTTAAATAATACCAATTAAATATTTTCAAGAATCCTACAATGATTCAATTTCATCTAAAGTCATTCTAAGCAAATCTATCTTGTGCAATCGCATTTGTCCAATTCCATTTTGTAAACTGTCAAATTGTCTAATAACCCTACTGGTCTAAAACTAAATTAGAGAGAGATAAATTTAAAAGTTAGCTGGCACCAAAGAAAATGGAATAAACAAAGCAAACGAATCCTAACTTAGACCACGATTTAATATTTCTATGGCTGAAAATCAATTTTAAAAGATGACTAACTTAGACATTGACAAAGCTAAAATGAAATGCGCTACCTCCATGAGCCTGTCAACATTTCCACAAGTGCCTCAGGATCGTTTTACTTACTTTTAATTACTGATACTTTTGCTATTAGAGGTTATAAGCATTATGTTAACTTACCCAAGTGCAACTGAAACTAGGTTTAAATCGAAATTTTATATTCTGATCATGTCATACTATTCAAAATGGTAGGATGGTTGGTGAGCTTAAAAGCCTTGGGGGAACGGAAGCATTCAGGGTCAGCAAATTGATTTGAATGCAGAGAAATCTCCATGAAAAGAAACTGGGAGTAATACCCAAAACAGAGATCTAAGAAACAAAAGGGCACATTTTAATAAATGCTCTGAAATTTTTCAAATAGAAGCAAACAAATGAATTATAATTCATATATTTTTTCAAAGAAGATCCAACTTCTGTTGCAGTGAAAAAAAAACTTTTTCGATAAAAAGAGAGAAGTTTATTTTAATCCCAAAAATGATGGAATGGTTCAGCAAGAAACTATCTTTTCTTCTAAGTTTCCTTGTAGAAAAAAAGTTGTCACAAAAGGTGCCAGAAACAGATAAGACAAATAAATAAGAAACGGAAGTGCCCTAACTATTGAGAAATTTTTAAATTTGCGCCTGGAATGCCCCTTATATAAAAACTGAATGATCTCAATGCCAAGTAAATTTTTAATGATCTGCAAATATTATCGAGGGTTATAATTGTATTAAGCAGAAATGACAAACTAGAAACCAAGTATAAGGCAGATGAAGCAATAACTCCAAATAAGAATAAATTGATAAACTGTGTATATTTGAAATTGTACTGCGGTAGCTTTTAGGTAAATGAGCATAAACAAAATAAATAACAAAATGACAAGTTAGAATTATTTACTGTGTTTTATACATTTTTACACGAGACCAACAAGATGTAAAATGACAAAAACAAGCAAAGGTAATGAAATCCATTTAACTCTGATTGTAAAAAAGTGAAACGTATGAATAAAGTGGAATAAATACTTTTCTGCTTATCTTAACTCACTCTTGTCAGTTTCATAGAAATTTATACAAGTTGCACTGCAATCTTGCTATTAAAGAAAATGGCACAATTCAAATAACTGCATTTGTCAGTAAGTACAGTATAGCTCAGCATTTCTTGCTCAAAGTATTAATAATAATGCCAGAGTTTGACTTTAGTCTTTTGTAAAGCCATAAAGCTCAAAAAACCAATTTCAGTCATGAAAATACCTCACGGTGGTTGATCAAACAAAAGACTTCTCTTGTTATATCCGCGAAGTGATCTATACCAATATTCGGTTATTTAGATTTTGAAACTTTTAAAATCTTTTTTTTATAAATAATTAAAAGACTAAAGAGACTGTTGTTGACAATGATAAATAAATGCAAAGATTAGAAGAGATGATTACCTACTGTGTTGCAAATGAATTCCCGTTACTCACACTTTATTGACAGGCAATACACTCAGCTCCAAGTATTAAAAGCTTTATCAACTGCTTGTTCCACATTTAAAATAATGATATCATCGCACATCATGGTCATTTCAAATCGATTTTCGATCGAAAATATTCTCAGTATCAGAAATAGTAGGAGAATCATCTTTTCCATTTTTTACATTAAAGTAATAGTTAATTTTTGTTCGTTCGGTTTGAAGAAGATAAAGAAGAAATCATTTTAGCAATACATAAATATAAATAAGGAAGATTTTGAGTCAGAACATTTCAGCAAACTTCTTCGGAAATTTTGGCAATTCTGCATATAAGACTAAAGTAAGGTGAAGAGTATAGAAGACAATAGGAAGAGGATTTGAAAGAAGACAAAGCTTTTAGGAAGTGGAAAATTATTTTAATTCTCTTTCACTGCTCTTCTCAAATTTGAAGAAAAAAGAACTCACTGTACTAAATCAGATCACACTGTCAACTAATTTGTATGATCAATCTTAGTTGTAAAACAACTTGTGGAGATTGGACAAAAGGATATAAATCACAAACTTTACTGAAGCAACCAACATTCAACAACTATAGACTATAAACTATAAACAGATCATTTTGGCCAAATGCGTATCTTATAAAAAACACGAGTTAAGTCAAAAACTGTTTAAATTTTGTTTGCATATTGAACCGACACGGTCAGTAGAATTCATGGGAAAGACTGTACTTTCTATATTGACTGCCCTACCATCAGCTTCAAATACAGACCCAAGACTAAAAATTTATCAATGAGTTTTGGAAAAAATGAGATTTCATGGCAAGGAACACTGACTTGTGGATTTCTTTATTCCTTCTAAAAGTTACTTAAAGGAGAAAAAGTCTTTTTTGTGTTTCTCACTGGAAATGCCTATTGTGATTCTTAATATCGAGATTTTTGCCTGATAATTTAAATGATTTTCCGATCTAAAACTTATTTAAACTTAAGTATCAACCGCTAGAATGGCTAATTTTTTTTACATTTGGTTGAACCCCTAACCAAGGCAACCAACTGGGATTAGCTATATTTTACAATGAAAACAATTTTCCATTGACATCGCCGAACAGTAAGTTTACATTCCTGTAATTACAGAATTTCTGACATTTGAAATAAAAATCATACATTTTTTTGTGAAATTTTTCATTTTAATCTCATTATTTTAACCTATTAGTTATTGCCCATTTTTATTGTTTAGAAGAATTATCAATAAATTGCATTCCAAAATAGCGATCTGGGTGTGTATGTGACGCAAAATCAATTTACACTTAGATAATTACTTGCAAAGCACATTATATAATATACATAATATCTCTCATTCTATTATTCAGCGCCTAAACTTGTGCATGAAATGAAACCCAAACCCAAACAGATAACTGATTAACCCAAACTGCAAACTATTCAATCAGATTAAAAGCTTTCGGTTGTATTTTATAAAAACTGCAAATCCAAAACGCATTTCTGGGAACAAATGGAAACTAATGAAAAATGTATACGTATACAGGAACCATTTTCTGCTAACCAAAAACCGCGAGTTTCAATGTGAAACTGTCATCCACAGAATTGATTTTCTGCGTTTTCAAAGCTCCTTTGAACGAAAAAACGAATTACCAAGCAATATAATGTAGACACTCTTTAGAAAATGAGGATGCTTTTTTAAGGAATTTCTTACCTCTCGACGTTCGCTGAAAACCCCGTATGTGATGTAATCAACTATAAACGGAAAAGATTTATAGTACCAATAGCTTGAAATTCCTGAATTTTTATTAGGAATTATAATGTAAAAAATCGAAATTGTTATTTGTTATTTGATCTCAATCATTAAAGCTAATTATTGGAAAACTGAACAAAAATGTTTAAACAAAAAAAAAGAAGAGGAAACTTAAATTTTGAAGACGTTAGAACTTCATTACTTTTCATTAACTTGCTTGTTCACGCTCTTATTGTTAGTGTTTCTGTTTAGAAAACAGTTTTGTTCCGAAATTTGTTTTAATTAAAGTGTGCCTTTGTATACGATTACGTTATTGTATTCTAATTACAAAAGTGTCATACATTTTTTATTCTAAATTCAATTTCGAGAGGAAAAAACCTATGTGGATTAAACAGCATTTAAAAAGCAAACAAGTTGTGATTGCAATCAATTAATTGTGGAACTTTTCTGTTCTACTGCGTCATCAAGGATAGTACATATGTAAATGTAAAACAAAATTAATACACGTAGGAGTATTTTTTATGTTATTCCGCATTTGGAAATTCAAAATTTGTTTCTAGTAAATGAAGCCCAATAAATTAATTTTTCTTGTTCAACGAAATTTGAAACTGTCTCATCATCTCGCAGCCTATAATTTTTACAATTAAAGCGATCGACAGCTTGTTTGCAAAATTTAATATTGCATAATTAACATCCAATTTTGATTCATTTATTGTTCAGCTGTACTGAGAGAATCTTATTTAGTAAGTCATAATACGACTTGATTTGATCGTTTTGCTTCTTTAACGAATTTACTTAATTTAATTTTGATTAGCATGCAATAAGAACAAAAGACTATCGATTAGTTGTTAAAACTACTTGGCTAGTGCTCGTGCCGTTTACTCTTCTCATTAGTTGCGTTTTCCATCATCTCAATATACGCTCGTATTGTTACGCTCCCAGCTGGTGCTGGTCTGTTATCGCGATCTCGATTTTACTTGAACGGTTGAGGTTTCCCTTCCATATGGTTGTTATCATAGCATGAGAAATTTATTTTCTATTACTTATGTAATTATTTTTTTTGTTTTTTTTTGATTTACTGTGGCATACCTGCCTTATCAGGAAACCTCCGTTTTTCTAAACTCGATGCTACAACCACTTTGTGGTTGTCTCCATTTATTGTAATTTTACCTCCTCTACGTTCTATCGTGGCAACAAATAAGATAAGAGATAGAATTACTTCTGTGGTTTCATTTTTTAACTGCCTACCCTTTGGTTGTGGTAGACAGTAATAGCGACTGATGCAAGCAAATAAGCAATTACATGCATCTGCTTTCAGATATTATTGGCGTTGTCTAAAATTGCAATGATGTATAGAAATTTTCAACACTGTACTTTAGTGTGATACACTAGCACTTGAAATAATTCTGTTAAAGGTACCTTCTGCACTCTCTTCATGCATGCCCCAAACTTACCCTTAGATCTACAGGGCGTATTCCAAACACTCCGCTAGCAACAAAATAATCCACAGTCTCCAAAACTCCAACCAACAAGTCAGTCCCGGCACTCTGGCCAGAACTCGAAAAAATGTGATCGAGAATAAATTTTCTTCATGAAACCTACTTTAGATATATTATCGTCATGACTCATGAGTCTAGGGCAGGTATACATCGAAATATATTTTACGTCCATTTGCGTCTAACAAAATAATCTTAATCTTTATTAGAAGATTATTTGTCCTCGATGGTCCAAAATTTAAAAAACCTAATTGAAGATGAGGTAATTGTTCGATATAGCTACCCCTAGGAAAACGACGTTTTTGGTATCAGCAGGTAGAGAATTACTTACAGAACACAATTAGGCGGCCGGAGGTAAAAAATTTAATCCAATCTTGGTGAAACCGACAAAAAACAAACACGATTTTTAAGCACATCTTAGGTTATGTTGCACGATATAAACAATAAAGTTGACAACTAATTCAGCTGCTGCACACACTACCAACCCCCTACTGCAGCATGAACCGCGAATAGTTATTGGAAGCTAGAGGTTCATTTTTTATAAATCCACCCCCAACATGGCGCAGGGGCGTAGCGAGAGTGGCTAGGTTAGAAGGAGTTAAACGTTAATTTTTTTAATACATTTCAGTCCAAGCTAGGGTGTGGTTAGGTAAGAAGGGGCTAAACGTTAATTTGTTTGATGAATTCTACCCCAATCTTGCGCAGAAACGTTGCGAGGGTGTTGCTAGGTTAGTAGCAGTTAAAAGTTCATTTTTTTAATGAATTCATCCGTGTTTGTGCGGGGCCAATGTTCTCCAAGTGATTTAGGGAAATTGGATTGTGGTACTGTCGGAGAGTACCACGAACGTAGCGGCTATATTATAGTGTCATGGCTGTCGTTTTGCTAGTGAACTGTCGAGATCGTCTAAGTGTTTGGCGTCAAGAAGGCCTTCCGCAGGTGTCTTTTGATTCTCTGAATGGATGCTCAAAAGTTGTAATGCTATAAGTTAACCACACAAAAAACAGACAATTGCTAAATATGGAGGAGACATACGTCAAATACTGCGTGAGACTTGAAATGTTCGTTAACATGATCTTAAAAATAAACGAGAAACGAAAAATTTCAAAATGGCGCCTGTCACACATGCATACCACCGTGCACGGATTTCCATGTATGGGAAATTTCACTAAACAGTGAGTAATTTCTAAATATTTTGTTTGGTAAGAGGCGTTCGGATCATTTTTAAATAATTTCTAGAAATATTAAGAATCATAAAATGCTACCAAAATGTTCTGCTACAGAATATTGTTTACTTGTATACCTTTTCAGTAAGTAACTTCGATCTTCTCTTGAGAAATTATATAAAATCTTCAAATATTGCGCGCATAAAGTATTTTATTTGATTCATTTTTGATTCATACAAGAACATGAACTAACAATAGAACAAACTTTAGATAAAGTAAATGCAGTTGTACTTATTATTTCATCTGCTGATGTACGATTCCTTCTCGTGATCTAACGTCTTGCTTGCAGTAGTTTGCGTTACTCATAGATTTTATCTTTGTATTTAGAATCCCTTTAGTGGAAATTTTGAGGCTCCTATTGCACTCTTGGTTCTGGTCGGTTATGGTTCAGAGTGACGACAATTTTTTTCTTTTTCTTGTAGATTTGGTAATTGATGGTGATTAAGAAATATGTCCCAGTCTCAAAAGTATTAGAAGTAGTAGGATGCTTTTAGATTGCTCCTCCAATAGGCCTATGCCAGAGTAAATCAAGACAATCGTCTATTTGTCCATAATGCAGAATACTTGTTTGCAGCAAGAAATCTGCCTTGGTGCGCAGCTCTCCGACATTTTCCTACTGATGTTGGTTTCGATTCATTAAAAACTAATACTATCTTGGAAGATGCTTTTATTTGTCACAAGATTAAATGGTCTAAGACATGTCTGAAATACAGAAATATAGAAAAGCTCAAAGAGACTCAATTGGTTAAAGAGTTAAAGTTAATAATGGAATGGAGCAAAGGAGCACAAAGCAAATGTGGTAGTGTAGTTTTGAATTCATGTGAAAAGTTTTGCTCAGCTATGACATTTGCAGAACTGGTCTAATGCATTCAAGAGAAGCGTGAAATCAAAAATCTGAAATATTTTTTTAAGACCTGTCTTCTATGTACAAATACAAACTAAAGTAGCTGCTTGAGACTAAAGCAATCTCATGTTGACACATTGAGGTTGAAAGAAATAAGTCAGTTACGCAATTAAACAAGGAAAAGAAAACTTTTTTGCAAGAAAATGCAGACGCCATCAGCAACGCTGTTCCAGAATATTTTGACTATGACTGCAATTCTAAGACCTTACACAGATTAGCCGAATCATTTCGTAAAAAGAAATGAATTTGAAGAAAAAGCTAGATAAATGCCTATCAGCTGCTCTACTCGGACCGATCAGCACTTTCTGGTTTGAGTGTAACTGGAGAAAGGGGAAAGCAGCGCAGCCGTCATATACAGTAGGTCAGTTGACAACGCTAAATGTTTACAATGTTGCCAGACATTGAAAAAAATAAAAAATCTGGCCTTCTCTACATCTATGAAACAAGTAAAGACAATACCACAACAAACAAGATGTACTCCTACAGATTGTCCATTAATATCCTACAAAACAAAGTAGAACGTTTCTGGCTGATAATTCAAACGAGATGTCCATTGCTCATAAAATTTACTGAAGGAAGTGTTCACTTTTGGTATATGAAATAACGTCGACCACGATGGTACAAGGATGCAGGCTTTGTTACCAGATCATTGTTAACATTTAACGATGTAGACTTAACAGAAAAGTATCAGTTGAAACAAAGAATCTGCAACCCCTATATACAATGATGACGTGTCTATCTTGATGGTTCCAACAGATAAAAAATTTTCCTTATAGGCTATGCCATTAGGGGGCCCAAAATGCACAATATTAGCAAAAATATATTATTTGCAGGTTTATTGGGGACTCATTGAAATGCAGAATTCTCGTATTAAAGCATATTGAAGGACAATAATTATTGTAGGAAGAGGGTTCATCGCTTGATTTTTCTTGGACCGCTTTTCATGCCATCAGACATGGAGGTTACATTAACGGTTTATCATGGAATAGATGTGAAGCAACTCCAAAACTCGTCTAGTTGAACTGACCGGACAAATATGGAAACGCCAAACTAACCATTCTTTCATGTTGAGCAGTCGGGGCTTTTCTTCAAGGTGATACATGTAACCAATCTTATTTCAATTAATTTTATAAATCTTAAAAAGCAATGCTGGTCATATTATTTATGTTGGTATTATAGATGAGCAAGTCTCATATTTGTAATACCAAACGCGGTCTCTGTTTGAAGATGAGGAAATCTGAATACTATAAGGATATAAATAGTACTTGGATCAACTTGGGTACATACTTACTCAAGCTAATCCATTACTTGACGCTATTACTCAGTATGACTTCAGTGATCAATTATTACCAAGAGGGGTAGCTACTTGAACGACACCAAATCTGTTTTACTTACAGCACGGTTCTGAACCATTCTATTTTATTTAAATTAAAACTAAAACTGTCGCAAGCACATTATTTGTGAGTTTACCTTCTTTTTATAGACTAATCTCTTAGGAATTTCTTCTTTTGTAAAGATATCCAAAACAGTCTGAATAAAATCATCTAACCTACCAACCAATACATCGAGAATTTCTCGTTAAATTAAAATACAATTTAATAAAGTATGTTATGAAGCCTTTAGAAATTAAATTGCGCCCACTGTAGCTTTATTTATATAAACTAAATACAAAAGCATGTTGACAGTAGATATAAAGAACCTCTCCTTACACGAGTACCAACACCCAAATAAATTGAATTACTCATGAGTATCACTTGGTAAAACACACTCACTCAATATTATAGAACAGAATGACATCTTCAGAATTTTTATATGACAAACGGAAATTAAATATTTCAGAATCTATTTAACTAACATAAGAACAAAACATTTTAATGGGTAAAACTACAATAATACAATATAATAAAAAGAAACCGCGTAGGCTATGTAAATTACCCTTAGGTTGATATATAAATCGTAAACAAATGAATTTTTGTTGACACGTGACAGTTATATAATTTCAGTTATAAATGTAATTACATGGCCTACTCAATTTATTTTATTTAAATTGAAAATACTGAAAGATGTAATTATTAATTACTGAAGACGTTCTGCAAAGTAACTAGGTTTTTGAAGAAATATAATGAAAGAAAACGAAAATACCAATATTTGATTAAAATGTAATAATTGCAAACACAGAAGCAACATATTTCGCCCAAATTCAATCATTCCATGAAGCAATAAAAACCGAATAGTGTTAACGACAAAAAGAAAACGATGTGATTTACTGAAAATATTTATCAAAAGAAAAGACACTTACGTTTCATAACCCATGATCAAAAAGAAGGGTGATTTATAACATCTCTGAAAGGTTAGTTTGAACAACGTTTCAGGCTCTCTATTATTGACGGTTATGATTAAATCTTTCAAAAACTAACAGAAGACTTATAATAAAATAGAATCATATAATGAAAATAATTTTTTATTTATAGTTTGTTTTAGTTAAATAATTAAACGTAAACTTGGAATCTTATTATTTTTTATTATTTTCTTGTAAGTTTTGCTAAGAGATTTAACTTATTTAAATGTAAATGCAAGCAAATGCTGGCTTACAATATCTGAATCTTACTGATCTCAGAATAAGAAACAGAAACCGGTTCCAAGTAAATGTTCAAAGATAAGAAATAAATAAAGTTTTATATAAAAGTAAGCGACTTAATCTGTAGAGCAACAAAACAGATTCCTATTTTCCTAAAGTTGTTTATTGTGCAAAAAGATGTAGCAATACAGCAACAAAAGAATTTCGTATACTACAGAAATGTAACTAAATTTAGATAAAACTTCATTATACAGATAGCACGTTTTACTATAACGAAAAGTTAAAGAACAGTGACTTACAGAAATAATCAGTAAAGCTAGTTGTGCTTTACAGTTTTTTGTTTTAACGTCACAAGAATGATTTCCTCTTAACTAAATGCCAATTTACAGTGTTAACTCGCACTTTCTATTCACAAACATCCAGATTCCTTTAGGTTTTTCAGTAACATGATTTATTTAACGCTCAATACAAACTGGCAAGGTAAACAAGACAAACAAGGCAAAAACCAAACAAACATTGTTTTGTTTTTCAACGGTCTAGGTTACTATTTATAAAGAACAAATGAAGACATCTACATTAAGAATCAAGTTGAATTTTAGCTTTGAGGTTTAAATTTGTCGCTCTAAACTTTAAAGTTGCATACTACTCTTAGTTTGCAGAGACCAACTGGAGGTTTACCAAGAATTCAATCCCATCTGAATACTAGTTCACCATCTATTGTTCTATTTTGATTTAAATACAAACCATCTATTGTTCTATTTTGATTTAAATACAAACGGTTGGTAGTTATAAAGGTATCATCAGTAAAGTCAATTGTGCTGGACTAAACCTGAAAAAGAATTTTGTCTAATTTATGATATGAGGTAGTTTGAATAGAATTTTCTTTGGTCAATACTGCTTACTTCTCAGAAGCTCTACAAAAGATGAAACTTACATATCAAAATTATATTTTTGAGCCCCACATTGAGTGCCAAGATTCTAATAGTTTCCCTATGGTAAACAATAAAACATAAAAAATACTATCATTTAGGTAATCACCAAGGCAGAGTACAAAATCGACTCCAACAAGTTTCCGTAGTAAGACACCCATCTCCATATCTATTTGGACGTTTTCGGAACAATCACGAAAGACAAAAGCTGTATCTTTTTTAGACATACTTAAATTGAAACTAAAAATATTTTTATGGTTACACCTAAAGCAAACTTGGCGCATTAGTTTACAAGGTCCAAAGAAGCTGGTTAGTTCGTCATCCTTTTAGAATAAAGAAACGCAGAAAAGGCAGATTCAAAACTTACATCAAAACAAGGAAACCATTAAACTCTTAGTCCAAACTTAATAGCTTTCTTCCAAACTCTGTTTTGACAACACCGGATCAAATCAGAAATTACTATCAGTCTTATTTAAATGCAAAAATGGACCTTGGGCAAAAGATAATAAACAAAAAGCGGACTTATTTGCGAAATATTTAGCTGAAATCTTCCAACCAAACCAGGTACGACAAAATCACATCCTTGCACTCATGAACAACACCAATGAAGAACTAATTCCTATGGTCACTCCCAAGGAAATCATGGAAGAAATCAAAACCAATCCTAATCCATGAAAAGCTCCCGGATTTGACCTGATCACAAGCATGATATTAAACCAGTCACCAAGAAAAGGAGTAGTGATGCTAACGTACTTGTACAAAGCTGCACTAAGATTAAGGTATGTGTAAGTGTGGAGAGTAGTAAAAGTCATCATGATGCCAAGACTTGGGAAAAACCCAATCAGTGTTAGCTTCCACAAACCAGTTCTGTTATTGCCAACCATCTTAAAGCTTTTCGAGAAACTGCTACTTAAAAGACTCAAACATTTAGTTGACGAAAACAGTTTAATACCTGAATATCAGTTTGGCTTTCAAAGTAAACATTCTACTATTGATCAAGTCTATCGGGTCATGGATATTGTAGAGAAAGCACTGGAAGAAAGACAAGTTGGTTTTGCTTTTTTTGCAGAAGATGCTTCTAAAACATTATGTTGAAATTACCACGTCATATCTGTCCAACTGTAGGTTCAGAATAAAACAAGAAGATCAACACTCTGACCTTAAAGAGATCAATGCGGGAGTCCTACAGCACAGTGTGCTGGGCCCCATACCGTATCTGCTCTATACAAACGATTTGCCAAATACTCCAGAAAACACAGTCGCAACCTTTGCGGATAATACAATGTTCTTAGCGAGACCCAATTGGCTGCTGACCAGCTATTGGAGATGCACCCAAAAATGGAAAATCAGACTAAATAAAGGAAAATCTATACATATTTATTTTTTGTCAATAGAAAACTCAAGAATCCTCCCTCTTTGGTAATCATTGGAACTGCTGAAACAGCAAGAACAACGAGGAGAACTAGATATATGTTACAGAAAACATTACTGATTGTTGGAGAGAAATTCCCAACGTGCACTACATAACAGTTTGGTTCTATAAAAGCCAACTTTAGGTCTGCAGCAAAGACTCGAATATTGACATCATACAAAGATTCCAAAATAAAGTTTTTAGGAACATGGTAAACAAGCCCGAGGCGAGGCTCCATCAGCATCCTAACAATGAAACCCTACAGTTGAACAATCATTATGTTTGGCGACTGAAGAGGACCAGGCCCTTGGACCTTATGTAGTGCATTGTTTGTAAAAAGCAAAGTAAAGTGCGCGTAGGTTACGGTTGTTTTCAATACCAAACAGCTAGAGTGCATTGGAGCTGCTGGACAACCATTATGTTCAACGGCTGAAGAGGACCAAGCCCTTGGACCTTGTGCAGTGCCTTGTTTATGAAAAGCAGAGTAGAGTGGGTTGTTTTCGATACTAAACAGCTGCAGTTCATTGAAGAATAACCTCTGGACGATAAAATATAGCTTTTAAGAATACAAAAAAGAATTAATAGTTAATCATGTATGATTAGTTTTAACATCAAATTGCAAATGAAAAGTTCTATTCGAAAGGATGAAGTTTCACTTCTGCTGGTTTTGTTATTACAAGTAAAACTAAAGGCAAGATCTTCAGTTGCTTTTCTCATTGAGAATACTTTCCAATTAGCTAGAAAACCGATACCATCAACCTCATTAGGAAATCCAACGAAGCTCCTTTTGACTGTCTTCATTTTATTTTGCAACTTCAAAGCTCTTGATACTTACCGATAGACTTTATAGATGCCAGCAAAATCTTCGATCACCTGTTTGAATTCCATTTTATCCATCGACATTTAGCTTGATATTTAACAGGATTACACTCTCATTACTAAACCGTCGTCGCTGTTCTCAACAAGATCTGAACAAAATATTTCGCTTCACAATTCTAAGCTATCGTGTATTTTCCTGTTTCAAGTTGTATCGAAAGTTTGCTGTTCTGCAAACAATGGAATCTATAAGTTAGGCGGGCTCTTTCTAGAGGTTACATCTTTCAAGTAGGAGAATATGTACCTCTTTTGTTAAAATCTTGTGTGTTCAAATAGTGCTCTTTCTAATCTTTTTGTTCCAACTAAAAAATACAATTTCAGGATCCTACAAGACAGTCAATTTCGAATTCCAGAATTTGGAATCCCGGGATTATAAATTAAAACTCCAAGTTCAGGATTTTTCCTTCAATGTTAAACATCTTGACCTTAATCAGTATGAATTTTTTTTGCTTACGTCCAGGTCATAGCTTCAGTTTTTTATTTGTAATTTTTTTTTTCTAAATTTAATAACCTTTAGTAATCAGAGGATTGTTGAAATATCTCAGGCTGCCAATCCATACTTAACACTACTCCTAGTTATACACTTACCTTTTCAAAAGGTACGTTTTACCATCTGATCTGATTTTTAAAGAAATGATATAGCCATCTGTAGAAAGAATCTTTGCTTGAACATTTTTGCTATCCTATGAGATGAAGATGAGTTCTTTGGATACGTTTAATAAGTTCTTGCAGGAAGCTTCCGCTACAATGCCTATTTTAATACGCAGGTTGTCAAAAACAACCTTACCACAGCAGACGTAATCTTTACCACTTACTTTTCTCATGCCTCAAATACTTTCAATATTTTACCTAGCATCAGCCAAGAAACTTACACAAGAATAGTTTCATTCTAATCATGCTAGTGAGTTGTCAAATTAACAATGACAAGTCTAGAATTACAAACTAGGCTTTTGGTCAGTGTTCCTTTTAGTAATAAAATTATGTTTATGTTCATTTATTACAGTGGAGCTAAACATTTATTTATTGAAAACCTACACGCACAAAGATCAACGAGATTGCGAAATGACAAGTACTTTCGACAGCGTTTGTACAAAAGGTGCCTATTTGTAAGATAATTGAATTCAATACTCAACTAAACTTCTTCCTTACTCTAAATAGAATTTTTATGCAATTTTACCAACCATAATTGAAGAAATTTCAAATTATACTCTCACGCCTTATCAATTAGATCAAATCGAACCCCTTCTAGATTACTAATGCAAACCTAAAATTAAGAGAAAGCCATCTAGAAAATTAAAAACATTTTAAGGAAAGAATTCGCAGCCTAGAAGTTTAAGAAGCTATGAGTTATGGAATATAATTTAGGATTAATCGAAGAAGAATTTACATTTGTATTTTCGGGATTACTTCAATTCAATCTACCTCACAATGTCTAAATGATACCTTCACATATTTTCCTTTATTGTCGCCCCAACAAAAAAATTTTATATGTGAACTGATCTTAATCTAAAATGAATATTAAATTCTTTCCGCATTGAAAAAGATAAAATTCAAAAAAAGGGAACTTATGAATGGTTTCAGTTCAGATAATATTTCTTTCAGAAATGAAAAGAAATATGTATTTTTCTACTTTCTTCTCGAACAATAAGTAACTCCGAATATGCAGAAAAACTTTAATTTCCATCTACGCTTAATTCTTCCGTCTTGTATTTGATTACATCGTTCATTAAAATTTCCCAACTAAGTCTACATATATACTTTGTAATTTTAATCCCAAAGCACAGTCAAATCTTTTGAACTTCTGAATATTTTAACTGTCTAGAGGGGTGCGGTGACCCGTTGACCCCGAGCTTGATTGTTCAGTTCCCAGGCGGCTAAACCTGCAGCAAATATTCCCCCGGGTCCGCACCTACCTCTACCATCTACGCAGCCCCCATACACCAGGTTCCTGATTAAGTGATGCTGTTAAGCTCATGGCCTACTTTACATGATACACCCATTCCTAGTTTATAGTCGAGAAACAAGAGAATAGAACGGACGAAAATATATTACACCTAAATGGAGCGTGGAGTATTGCGAGATGTTTAGTATCGATAAAAAAAAATGAATTCGTGGTTCTTCTAATGGTAAATATTTGATTTCCTGCTTTATATTGCGGAGGTCAGGGTAAACAGTCACCAAGTTGGTTTCCAGACAGCGCCAAGAGCTAATAAAACTACCCGAACTCATAAATTGCGGAAAAGGCAACCATTTGATTGTATAATTGCCCCCGATTCTAACGAATATACTCCAGTTTCTTTCATTAATGTTTTTTAATCCATATTTGCATTCAAACTGTTTTCATTTTTTTTTCAAAATTAAACTTGGTTGATCAGTCTCGAATTTCCAGATTTGCTATTTTAATTCAAAGATAAAATCTATAACTCCATGCAATGTTTTGTTGAAGATATTCTCGTACGCTACTGAACAAATCTGTTGTTTCCATTCAGGATCTAATCTAAAACTGAAATTCAAATTTCGTTGGAATCAGATAATTTTGTCGGCGAAAAAATAAAAAGATTAATGATAGGTTGAAATAAAACTGGCAATCAGTTTTAAAGTAGGGCAGGGCAGAGGCGAGTGGTTGGTATTGTTATTCAAGGGGCGCTCGCCGGCATGAGGGAATCATCCGCGTTGAAGAGGTTGTGATAAACGACCCGATAGCGCGGCCACTGAGCACGAGACACTTGAAAGCTAGTTAAGAGCATAGGCGTACCTACTTTCAAAACGCGCCACTCTATAATGGTCTCGACTCTAAAGTATATGCTAACAAAGCAGTTACACAGTCACCGAAAGTTACTTTGAACTGGAAATTCACCATAATTCCTGTATACTATCAACTGCATCAAAACATGTCAGCAGAACCTGAGCTGCTCTCAAAAGAGGTGCTGGAAAGCAAAGCTTTTGGTGAACATTTTAATGACGTCAGTTAATTGCTACAGTGACAGTGTATGTATGTGAGTATATATATTCAGTAACAAATTGTTTGTCAGCCAAAATTGTTCCAATATTGAAATCTAATTGGACATTAATTTACTTTTTATGACAAATCTCGAAAATGACTTCCTCTTTATGTGCTATCGAAATTGTAAATTAAAGGACCTTTATGTTTTTAATGCATTTACACCGGATTTAACGCTCGTGCTATATTGATAATGACTTTTTATGTTACAAGGTAATCCTATACTACAAAAATTCATTTCTATGTAGATTTGTACGATTATAGCTTACAATTACAGAATACTAACAATAAAATGCACTTTAACAAAACGAGACTGGTAGAAATTACGTTATAAAAAGATTAACAAAGTTACTCATGAGATTTCTGACTAGTTTTCTACTGCCACACGTAAAGTTTGATACCTCTTTCGATGATTACCACTTTGAATTTTTTATAAAAACAATTAAGTCTTTGGTCTTTGTGGTTTAAAACTTTGCATGGCATTTAAATAGCAAAGTAAAATTTGTGTAGAATTCCCATTAGAAGCATTAGGAGATTGTTTAGGATCGGGATGATAAACTTTTTGAGATTCTAACTAGCTAAACTTTACTACTTCCGCACCAACATTGATGTATCCAAAAGTAATTTTTTGATCGTTTTCAGGGTATTAGTTATCAATTACAGTAGCCACAGAATCCATTTTCGGTAAATAATTACATTTGTTGCGAATAAAAAACATAATAAGGCAGTTGTAATGTTTATTGTATTTCATAATAATTCTTCTCGTGTAAGTAAATTTACGTTTAGGTTCATTTTAGATCCAGTCACTATTTTATCTGAAAAAAAATGCTCGAAGCAAAAAGGTAATCAAATATGCCTTTTTTAAAGAATTAGTTCGTGGATCTCACAGTATACTCTTGAAAGTATTTTATTAATGTTGATAAGACATTTTTTGCTAAATTCCAAAGGTGAAGAGTAGTAATTTGGAGTTTTCCTGAGTTTTGTTTCAGTCTGTTACATTTTTAATTTTTGCTACATTCATAGAATCAAACAAAATCTTGTTTAAGAGATCCTACATTTCATTATTTAGGTTACTTTATTAGATTTGAAATTAGAATATCCAGATGTTATGCGAGTTTATCTAGCTATATTCGCAATATTTTAGTTTCAAGAAGATGCAAGGCTCTGAATAATTTTATTTCGCGCAATCAAGCTTCAATAGGTGTGCTCCTGTTTATTAAGTCTCTATATTATTTGCGAATCGAGACTCATTTATAAACAGATAAGCGATAAGGATTGTGAGAGTGGTGCAGGTAGGTACTTTATTGCTGTAATACCTGTGTAATCGACGCGGGATTGTAAATTCTAACCTCGTCATATACATGGTGCTACCGCATACAACATCTTGGCTTTTGTATGATGTTTACAAAGTATTACAGTCATGTAAGATAATAAACAAAGTTAAACTATCATTGCCTGCTTTTTGCTTACAGTTTACTTTATTAAAATTCTTCCAATTACGAAATAAATGTTCGATTGCAAATTAAAAAATGTTAAATAAATAATCTCACTTATCTGCACCTATTTTATCAACAGAGTTTGATCTTGAAATGGTTTATTCCATTCTCTAGCGTAATCAAGTTTATATCTTTTGTTTGCTCAATAAATGTTGTTTGTGAATGGATACCGCTTGCGTGTTACAAACTGTCACAAGTTATTACTCTGCATCTGCGTAGTCGACGCGAAATAAGATGCTGTTTGTCTGGAGATGGATTATCATACGTAAAACCCGTTAGCGCCTAAAGTGATCATAAGAATGCAGGAGTTATCTGTTTATTTTGACGTATGTCGTTTGTAAATAAACCAAGATTTTGACAGTTTAGTTTGTTAGTGACTTCTTAAGGCAGTGGATTTTGTATAATATTTGAACAATAGTAGATTTCTTATTCCAATAGGAATATTGCTCTAGAACAGTAGTTCTTGTTGCAAGTGTTCCGCAAAATTTTGAAAGATCATTATAAGATTTATCTTTATATTAGATATTTAGTCAAAAATCCCCCAATCCCTTTCCTGGCAAAAACTCCCTACGCCGAGGGATTTATCCCTCAACCTGGCAACACTGGCATGCACAAAACCGAACTGGTAACATGTGCGCGCTGTAAACGCCTTAAACGCATGGGTGCAAGTGCTCTATCAGTCTATCTAAAAGTCAGTTATGTTAAAGTCCTTCATTGCATTTGACAAAATTCGTTTTGTAACTTCGTGTCTTAAATTAGGTAATACAGTAACAATTATGTTGCTGCAAATACGACTCATACAGGAGATAAAATTATACGTAGTAAAATAAGAAAGATTAATAGGCAGTATTTGGACAAATATTTAAGAGAAAGACTGTCAAATTCCACAAGGTATTGCATATGGAGAAAAATTGAGACGCCATTTTACTACGCAGCATGCCAATCTTGCTCCAAACACTAAAAATTACTTCAAGAGACTGGTGAGCATGCAAGGTAAACAAGTAAAACATTTTGAAAAAAACTGCCAGAATTTCTGATAAGGCTCAAATTGGTAATTAAGACAGCGGAATTAATTGCATTAAAAGCACATACCATAGTAGAGTCTCTTGTTTTAGCAGCATGTTGTGAGATAGTAAAAAGTATGTTTGGCAACGATGCAAGAAAAACGAAATAATGAAAATTCCTCTTTCAGACGATACTATAAAAAAATTAAAGATATGTCAGATAATGTTGAGGAAACAGTTACAGATAAACTTTCCAAACTGACATTTGCGGTAAAGCTCATATACTAGAATTTGTTTGTTCCGTTAATGAAAACGAAACAGTGAATTAATTTCTATGCTGCAGAAAACTTACCAGACGTACGTGCAACAGGGCAAGATATTTTTGACTACGTCGTATTTAGAAATATTTAAAATGTCATGGGACCTATTTGCAGAAATTTGTACGGACGGTGCTCCATCAATGATAGGCTTTGTTAAAGGATTTGTTAGCCTTGCAAAAACAAGAAACTCGGATATCGTATCTATTTTTTACGAAATGCATCCAACGAGCAGTGAATTTTCTTTACATCGAGAAGAACTTGTTAACTTGTCAACGGATAGTACTCTGAAAATGAAATTTTCCGAAATAACTCGTGAGGAAATCTAGATTTCCGTCTAAGAAGAATACCCAGCGCTTTCCAAAAGAGAAAAGTAAACGGAACATTCATTCATATTTCTGTTATTAGTTTTATGAGTTGGGTCGCCTTGTTTATTATTATTAACTCTAGTGTTCCACAAGATTTTTTCACATTCAAAAGTGTTCCGCGACTGAAGAAAAGTTGAGAATCACTGCTCTAGAGGAAGCGCTTGCTAAGATTGAAAAAAACCAAACAGTAAAATAAATACAAGCTGGGGGAAATAGAGTTGACAAATTCAGACCAGAATGCAGAGAATTTAAGGGAGAATATAGAAGAAGACTCTAGCTCACTATCATCAAATATCATTCTTTTGGGCAAAAGCATATCTCTGTTCAAAACAGACCTCTTTTCCAGAGCAGCCATAATTTGAATTTCGCGATAAAATACCTCTAGAAATGTTTGAAAAGATGTTTTGACAAAGAAGTGATTGATTTGCTTTTTCGAGAAACAAGAAACTATGCGATATTCAAAAACTTCTCAAATCAGTGGAGAGGAAATAAAACTTCTTGGCAACTTTCACATTGTCGACTATAATATCGTTCTTTCTAGATTTGATTGTTAGGACTCCCAAGCTCATCTAGGAAACGACTTTTTGGTTAAAGTTATGCGATCGATTTCTTACAATCAATAGATTTATTTACTGCTCTCATAGCAAGAACCCCAAGAAAAGGCAATAGAATACGGAAACTTCGGCTGGTGATGATATTATTACAAAATAATTTTCTAGAATTCTACCAAAAGATGTAGCTGTAAGTTTTCAATGTATACCAAGTAAAGAATCCAAACGCTATTAATAAACACAAAAGTGAATTTGGCAGACTTGCTGCCCCTTTGGTGCAAGTACTGAATGAATTGACTGACTACATAAAAAATATAGCTATTGGTGTAAAGTACTTACATTTAAAAATAAATAAAGAAATAAATTTGCCAAGTGAACTAAACAATTGCGGTTATGAAGGTACAGGAACGCTACCCGACAAGATTCCTAGCAATTGTCCAATAAATGATAGTAAAATATTGAAAAAGAAGTGTCGAGAATCATACGAGTACCAGTTGGATGAAGAAGATGGAATAATACTATTGTAAAGTAAGTTAACAGTGCAATTAGAAGCGAGAGACCTTCAGTTATTATTACACATTACAATAATTCATAAGGCACACTGAACGAATGGATCAAACTGTAGAAGATTATAAAATTTAGATTAGATTGAATTTTGGCCAAAAATCTGGCTACGTCGCAGCTTGAATGTAGAAAAATTATTGCCTAGATGATTTTGACAAAATTGCACAATCCTTCTAGAGGTGCAAGCCGCTATTCTGTTTCAAAATGTAGAACTATTCAAAATAAAAATTTGTTGAGATCCGTCTAGATGGAATTGAACACTTTATTGAACTATCAAGCCGCCAACGATGTGCGGGAGACAATTGCAGAAGCCAATGCTAAAAATCTAACGATATTTGCATACAATTCTTTAAAACATGTCATAGTTCATAATAAAAAGAAAAGCAAAAATGAAGTAGAACAACCGTTACAACAGTATATTGCAGTCGCAGAAGATAACATTCGATAAGTTGCTCAATAAAAGCTCTCTTGCTCGAGATCTGCTCTCAGATTTCTTATAATAATATTGAAAGCTCCAATTACAAAAGAATACATAAATATTCAATTGTAAATTTTAATTGTAAATTGTAAATACAGCAGTAAAACTGAACATTGCAGTTTATACACTTTTTGGTATTGAATTATATCAAAGCTGTCTTAGAAAATTCTAATTCTGATTAGTTCAGTGTGATGTTTTAGTACAGGATGACGTAAATTCTATTTCCGTTTATAAGTGTACTTTCGATTATACTAATGATAAAACAGTTACAAGCTGATATTCGTTACGGCTGTCTGATACTATAAATTAAATCTTCAATTATGCAAGACAGTTGGTCTATTTAATAAAATTTAGTAACTGTAAATCTCTCAACAATCAAGCGTTGAATTATTGTGGGCAGTCAGAAATAATAACATAAAACATGTAAACAACTTTGAAGACCTAAGCCTATTAATTAAGACATAAGCAGATATATTTAGAAGGAAGAGACTGTAATGAAGTAAACTTTGAAGCGTCTTGGCTACTTTATTACTGTCATCTATTATAAAGAGGCCTTGCAACAACAATAAACTGTTTGAAATATTCGTGAATTAGTTCCATTAAAAGTTACCTACATAAAGCTAAGTGATAACAGTTTTAGCATTGTAATTAAGAAAGAACTAGTACCATCCAAATATACAAAACTTAATAGAAAAAGTACAGTTAGATAGAATACAAACTGCAACTCAAGCCATTAGATATTTCTAACTTGTATATATCTAATGGAAAACACATACAGCAAGATTACCTTTGTCGGTCTTTAATTCCTTCCTTCCTTTACTATCTTAAAGGAGTATTAACTGCAGCCAGTTGCTCAATGATATTATTTGATTTTGAATTGAAGCCTCATCCACAAAACAACAACAACTAAACAGATTTTATTTACTTTACAGTTCAAGATTCCTAAACTATGTAGAAATATATCAACCTACTAAAACCAAAACATCCGCGCCTATTTTCTTAAAATTTCCTAAGCATTAAACAATTTTACAACAAATTAATGCTAATATGTTTTTGAGAAAATCCATAAAAATTTCTGGTTAGCTTCGACACAGTGTTATTATATTAATGCTGTCAGAAAGTCGTACAGAAAAGAAACGATTAACAAGGAAGCCATAACGAAGTATGCAAAACAGTTTAGATAATGTGATAATGTGAGTTCTCCAGAGAACGTAGAAGTGCCTATAATCATGGAAACATTACATTAGTGGGGTAGTAATATTAAGAAGTCATGTTCGAAGGCTTCTCGAGTAAACGGCCTTTAATAAGAGAAAGTCTGCGTGGTTCTGTAATAATGCGGTTGGCTCTTTAACAAAACATTTTCAGGAATGTTTAAAATTAGTAGCCAATATTACGCAAATTGCAAGTCGGGAACGCTTCTAAATTATTTCTGAAACTAAAATTGAATTAATTTATGTTATTTTCTTTTTTAAAGCAAATTAACTTCTTTTCCTACCGAGATTATTTTAAAATTCATTTTCGAACTTAATTTACGTCTAAAATGCGATTTTACTGGAAATATAAACAACACAAACGCTGAAACTTGATAGAAACTACATTTTTATTATTTTTCTCCTAGCTGATACCAAAAGCTGCAGCTCTGCATTTGACAGCTCGAATTTACCGGAATAAAAACTCGTACACAGGAAATTACTTGCAGTAAAAAGTAGAGATTAGAGAAATAAACGAGGTGTGCTAGAAAAGATGAGTATTTTCCATGGACCGGATATCAAGAACGGTGCGGGCGTAAATCATTACGTGTCGTTAGCATCATCAGATTGATTTTAAATTTTAAGATCCGGGCGCTTCTTCGACGTTTTGCGTGGAAGGAACTCTCCTTACAATCAAAAAACGTGCTTAAATAAATTAAATAAATTTCAATGCGCCTCTTACCTAAATGTAACGTTGTTAGGTAACTTATTTTATCAATAATTCAAGTACCACTTACAAGAGAAATCGTGAGAAGCGTTACAATTACGTCGGAGCTTAAAAGCGATCAAGACAGCTCTCTTTCTCTCTCTGTGCAAATATTTCTGGGTTTGCTTTTGATAGTTTATGAAAGCTTGATTTGCAGAAAGACTACAAGTAGCAAGTTGGTTTTCAGTTAACTAAAAGAAACTTTTTGCTTTAATGCAATCGTTAAACTCAAAGACGAACGCTTTTACAAAGTCGTTATGCATTCCAGAAAATCGGCGTCGTTTCTCATGCAAATGCTTTAGAATTTCTAGGGAATATCACCATTTTAACTATTATATTCGTCGACGAGATACACGTGTAATATTTCCTACTTCTATATCGAATAGATTGCGGGAAACACTCGTTGCTCTTTTTTGATCAAATGCATAAATCTGTTGCAACACTTTGTAATTTGCTTAGAATTATTTTTAAGACTTTAAAGTACTATAGATCAGTTATCAAGTAGCTGCTTCTCTTTCTTTTTTCCTTTCTGTTCCCCTCCCCCCTCTCTCTTCTCTCTTACTCTTTAAACGTTTATTTCTTAGTGTTTGTTCTTTTAGAACATCTATATATATACTGCAGAGTTAAATAGAAACTTGGATGAACATCCTTCACCTTCAACCTGTGGCAAGTAAATAGTAGTAAACTGAAACGGATAACTGTAAAACCAACTTGAAGACCGTGTACGAAACTAGAAAAAATACTTATAGTGAACAAAAGATGCCCATAGGTAGCCCAGGAAATGAAAATAAAAAATTAATTTTAATACCTTTCTTCTGGTCAAAGATCAAGGAAGTAAATTTCACTTCGAAATTATCAAATGAAGTCCAAGCAAACTATAGTTTAGTGATTAAAAACAATTTCTGTTAAAAATCTATGTACTGCTATGGCTTTTAGTTTAGTTATTTAAAGGAACACTGTACTTTCATGCTAGTGACTGTTATAACGGTAGATTGTTTTGACACATAGATGGCAGAAACGGAGACTAACATCACTAAAATATTTCTACTTATCTATAATCAAAGCTATATGCAACATTACTTATCTGTACAAACGGTGGCCTACAGCAATACAAAAAAATTGCTTATATAACCAAGAGAGTTAATTATCGGGGTCAAATCAGAAACCTTGTGGCAGAAAAACGGGAGGCTAGCGGAAAATGATAATAAATAAAAATAATAAAACATAAAAATTGAGAAGAAAAGTCCAAAAACTAAAGGAATAATCTATAGATGTCTAACTGCAGAATCTCACAGCACATGTAGACGGACTATTCCCTCTGGAAAGCCACTAGGAAGATTAAAAGACCCCTACGATCAGAAGAGGAGAAGGAACTTGGGCTAGAGATAATAAACAGGAAGCGGACTTATTTGCCAAATATATGTCTGATGTCTTTACACCAAATCAGATGCAAGAAGAAACTAGTTTGGCTGTAACAGATACTAATAAATTAGACAACATCACACTTGTCACACCGAAAGAAGTAGCTGAGAAAATTAAGACAAACCTTAGTCCACATAAAGCACCAAGCTATGACTTAGTTACTGGCGAAGTTTTAAACAATTGCCTAGGAAAGGCATTGTTTACATGGTGAAGCATGTGTCAACCTGCTGCAAAGTGACAGAGGCGATCACGTTACCAAAACAGGGAAAACCGCCTTATGATGTAACATCTTATAGACCTATCTCATTTTTACTAATAGTATCTAAATTATTCGAAAAACTATTACTCAAAAGATTAGGACCTCTGATTGTAGAGAGTAACCCAATACCAGATTATCCATTTGGGTTTTGGCAGAAACACTCTACCACTGACCAAATGCACAGGATTACCGATATAATCGAGCGAGCTCTAAAAGAAAAAAAAGTCTGCTCTGCAGTTTTTTGGGTGATCCACAAGTTAAACAAAATGCTCCCCAAGTAGTATGTAGAAACTATAATATCATATATGTCAGACAGACCTTTTAAAATCAAACAAAAAGACGAGTATTCTACTTTAAAAGAAATAAGTGCTGGAGTTTCAGTAGTACGGCAGAGTGGATATGGCTGCATATCCTGCGCCGGGACTTTAACATCTTGCAGAGCGAGCGTAGTGTTCTAGCCATGATGGCTCCACTATCTCTAGTACCTCCAGCGTAGACCTATAATATACACTCTGTAAATGAGGGTAAAGCATTATATATATAAGAACTGGAGTTGCCCAAGGGAATGTTCTGGGGCCCATTTCCTATTTACTCTAAACCTGTGCTCTACCAACTATTCAAGGTATAACAACAGCTACATTTGCTGATGATACCGCTCTGATTGCAGCTGAGTCGAATCAAGAGGAATCAGTGGAAAATTACAAATCGCAAGCAATGCGGTTGTCAACTGGACTAAAAAATGGAAAATCAAGCTCAACTAGTCAAAGTCTCTTCATATCACTTTCACTAATAAAAAATACAATTACATATACCATTAAGCATCAATGAAATGATTGTACCTTATGAGTTAAACGTGAAGTACCTAGATATGACTCTTGATACCAGGTTAAGATGGAAGGTACATGTAAAAAAGTAAAAAGCTAAACTAAAAATAAAATATAGACAGGATTATTAACTCTAAATTGCCAATACATAACAAAATATTAATTTACAATCAAATCATAGAACCAGTGTGGCTTTATGGCATTCAGCTGTGGGGATGTACCAAAGACAGTAACATCAAGTCCATTCAGACGTTCCAAGATAAAGTGCTCCGCAACATGGTTAACGCACCGTGGTATGTTCGTAATGCAGACCTTGATCGAGATCTTGGAATACCAACGGTAAACGAAGAAATCACAAGGCTCGCTGGCAAGCATGAGGCCAGACTCCACAATGTCCGAATATTGAAGAGATCTTGTGTAGTGTGCGATGTGTAAGCAGAGCACAGTGCGCGAGTGATATACCATATAGTCACAACAATCTAAAGAACATCAGTGGATTTATCTTTAGTTGATTAACGTTAGTTTTAAAAATATATCAGATTAAAATTAATGGTTTATGATGAAAAAACTACAGGTGTGGCAGTACTGACGCACGCAATAGGTCACTTAGATTAGTAAGCATGTCAGACAATAAAATTATTTTTTCGATATAAGAGGGCAGTACCCAACATTTTAACGAGATTTTGCTAGACACTAAACACATGAGAACACACTACTGCTAAAGCAATAGCGTGTCTTACAGGTCACAAAAGTCACTGTCTGTCTACAGTAACAAACAGTTGATCCCTCTGAACATCCATTTGACAGAGAAATCAAATCCCAATATTTATGTGTAGAAAAGGCTATTATAGAATTTTAGAAGAGCAAAATCAAGAATTTAGTTTTAACCAAAATTCTCCAATTAACTCCCAGAAGCTGGAGTAGTTAATTATGGGGTGACTCGATAAGCTAGAGTTTGCAAAAATCATTCCCCACAATGTGAACCTAAAAGCTAGAGCGGTACCTTAAAGCAAATGGAGTTCTTCAAAAATGTAACACTTTAGTAAGACCAAATTGCCATTTGGAACAAAGACTCGAAGGATCTAAATCAGTGTTATTTTGATCATTTTTGTAATCAAGGGTTAGTGACAGAATTATTAAGTGGAATTGATTGATCACTATTGGTCTTATCGTAGATTCCTCATAAAGGTTTTGGCATTAAATGGGACAAAATCATTCTATAAGTGGGGTCCATATTTAACTTTCAGTGAATTTTTGAACGACTTTTATCGTATCTTTGTAACAATAGGTATTTCAGTAATATTAACCTTCTGTGTCTCGCTAGAATGGAGAACAAATATTAAAAAAATTGTAACCACCCTGTACATCAAGAGGATGGAATTTTAATTAGTCTAACACGTTACGATACAGTAAGCTTCCATTTGGAAGGTAATCTTGCCTCCTTAGTGAATCAATCTTAGTTTTGAATTTCTACATTACTTTTCATTAAAAACCTGACTAGACTATCAGTCACTATAGAAAATTTGTCTCTGTTTATATTTGCATAAAATAACAGCCTTGATTCAATCTTAATTTCCCTTAGTCGAGCTTTATCTGATAGTCGTACAGAAATTACTTTTATTCATTTGCCTTTATTAGTACAGATTCGTGCAATTTCTACTTTACGTTGGTAAATTGCATCTGACAGCTATTAGAAATATTTTTAAAAATTAATAGTAGTCTTTGTTGAATAATGTAAAGATTTTATAGTGAAAAGTTACAGTTGAATGACATGTGATGTTTTTCAAGATGACAGCATATAAGTAAGAGACATCTTTTGTGCATGCAAGACCTTTAAAAATCCATAGCTTCCGCATTTATTGATGCATTTCAGATGATACGTCAATCAACTGGAACGTTTAAAGGAATATAACATGCTGCAATGCTGTAAGAGGTATCACTCAATTATTTATAAACTCCTTTTTGATAGTGACCAAGAAATTCAGTTTAATTGATACTTCAGCATTTCATGGAATTAAAAATAAAAATGTTTACCTGCTCTATAATAAGCAGTAGGTTCTAGAGGTTCAAAGATCAATATCGTTTGCATATTTTTAGTAAACAACAACACTAATAAACGTTTTCTAATAGTTTCGCTCGCTATAATGTGCGTCAGGATATAGCTCTTGATTACCTTTGAAGGTTCATTTTACGTAATTAAATGCTATTATTCTAAACTAAGGTATAATGTCTGGATTATTTTCTCATAACCTGTAATTATTATACAAACTACTTTAAATGACTAGAACCTTTGATATACGCTTTAAGACATAAACTAGATAAAAAGTTTTTAATGTTCTTTGTAATTATAACAAGAAGTTTTATTATAGCTTGGAACGAGTTTTTATGTTATTTCCTTTTATGTTATTTTTCAAAATAATGCAACCTTTCCTACTTTTCTTGACTGTTTACTTTGGTGCATCAAAAGTGTTTGGTTAAAAAATAAATTAAATATTTTTTACGAATAATGCTTAAAATTGTTGTTTTACAAGAAAAATTTTATTATGGTGAAAATGCGCCCCACGTTGGTAGGCGTCATTAAATATAATCAGTAAACAGAAGTGTAACTCGAAAATTTATTTAATTTCGTTTTAGCAATCACAGTTTATTTATTTTTGTATAAAAATTTGATTTATTCGTTTTCAAGAATTAATTATCTTTGACACAATTAAAGCTTTGGGTTAAACACAAATGTAATATCTGCTACGTTATTTATTTAAAAATTAACATTTTAAATACAAGTTTCAAAGCAATCAATTCAATAAGTTTAGATAAATATGAATTGTGCTGGAACAGTAATTAATTATATCGTGCATATGTTAATGTTTCATTAATTCATTAATCTTCCTATTGTATTGATATCAAACGTAGCAGTAGATGATATCATTAAATTTTACCTAAGAACTTAAATGTATATATGTAAATATTTTAAAAATCTTTATATATAATTTTAAAAATCGCAGTAGAGAAGTTAATTTTGCGGTTTTTTTTTTGTAAGATGCGTTGCTTTCGAGTAAAACTAGATTTTTTGAGATCTTCCCAGCTTATTGTTTACTGCTAAAGTTTTTTGTTTATTCAATACTTTGTAAGCGTAAAATTGATATACAACTTTGTGTGCTATTCTGACTAAAGTGTCTATTGTTTAACAAATATTTATTTTTGGAAACTTTTAGATGACAAAGAAACGTTTAGCATCTCGTATCTCAAAGCAATAAGCTGAAACATCCCGTACAAATTAATGATAAAATTAATTTTAAAGAAGGATAAAAATTATTAGATCAGCATTATGATGAAAAAGACTTACGTGTATGAAAGATAGTAGGTACAAAATCACATGAGCACCTTACCTGAAAAGAAAAGAAACAAAATTTAATAAAGCGACTTCTATTTTTATCAAATAAGATATTTAAGTGTCATTGATTGTAGCGTTTTATTGAAATAAGGTACAATTTATAACTTATAGAATACAGACAAGATGGATACTACAAAGTTTGAGAGGAACAAAACAAGGTTCCATCAAACTTCTTTCGTTTAATCATTCTTTACCACGCCAGAATAGATACTTGTTTTATGTTGTTTTTGCAAAGTACCTAATCTTGTTTATGTGGCCACTAACATTGGATTTAATGACAGTTTGGATATGTAGTAAGGAAATTTTACTTTTTCTTTGGCTCAAAAGAGTTTTGTTCACACATTGAGTCGCAGTCATCTTCTGCCCTCACTCCTTGTTTTGTACACTTAATAGTCTTAAAATTGCGTTTTCTCAGGTTCTCTTCTTTTTCCTTACTCCTGAGAACATCACCAAGTTGCACATCAACCAAAATATGGCTTGGTCGCGAAAGATAAAAAAGAAAAAAATATTTAGATTTTGATCACAGTCTTGACATTCTATTTGCTTTATTCAAGCAGGAGAATTTTATTTTTTCTTCAATCCAAGAATCTCTTCTGTACTTCTTACGATTTTAAGATTAGCTTGAGGTTCTTTTCCTCTATTTTTTCCTAAAAACGTCGTTCATTGTTAAAACGTTAAAATCTAACTCAATCAAACATTGATTTGATCGCAAAAGAAACAAAATTGTTTAGATTTCAATGGCTGTTTGAATATCCGTTTTGCTTTATTCTACTTAGTAGTCAAATCTATCCCTTCTTCGTCCAAAAAAATTTTGAATTTGGTGTCGTTCGTGATGGCGGGCAAAACAAAATTTGGTGAAGACTGAGGAACGGTTTATTATGGGATCTTCAATCCTAAACGTTTCTCTGTAATTGATGTCCTGAGTTTATGACAGTCTTTTTGGGCAAAAACCTAAATGACTGTACACATGCGAACCCATTCTGTCCAGTCTTTAAATTATTGGATTCAGTTAAGTGATATATTTTGAATTTTTATCTGCAAAAAATACTTGATTCAGGTTTCTTCTTTTTCAAATACGTAGTAAATTGTGAAGTGCAATGCGGGTTGCCTAACAAAGGCGCTAGCGAATACTTGATTTGGTTTTCTGAAACGTAGGCGCCATGGCGTGCTATGTGTGTTGCCTAGTTGCGTGGCCCAGAAAACGCGTTTAATGCATAATCTCCTTTGGCCAAAGACAAACATAAGTGCTTTATCTAAACTGAGATTGATTATTTAGTAAAAACTAATAAATAGTTAGACAATGTCGTTCTTGATAATCATGCTTGCCATTAACGCTTCTATAAGTGTTTAGTTTCTTTTTGTTAAATTTCATTTGTATGAACTTAGATAAAATGAAATTCAAAAGTTCATTACTAATTAAATTACGAGGTCTGTCCGGAAAGAATCCAATCTTGTGTTCTAACTGTGTAACTAAGTGTGCTATTGTCAAAAACAGGTATTCACTATGTAGGGAGACATTTATGAGTGCCCGTGCCAGATGACACCATCCTGCAGATCTTCAGTCGGCAACGGTACGCTGTTGAGTAAACGTGCGGGATGACTGAACGTGTCGAACAAAAAGTATGCAGGCCATTCGTGTTTAGAAACCTTTAACATGATTTGCAAAGTGTACGGCAACGAATCTATGAAAAATACTCAAATTAAAGAGTGGTCTAGACGATTTAAAGATAGCCGCACATTAGTTGAAAGCGACCCTCGTTCTGGCAGCCTCGCAATAGCAAAAACTCATGAAAAAATGGAACGAGTGCGAGTTTTAAATAATCAAAATAGTCGTTTGACTGTACCAAGAATTTTTTTAAACGGTTACGTGACGCAGTAAGAAAGAAACAGCCAGATTTTTAAAAATGTGCTTTACCACACCAGCACACCTGCCCATTCCTTGCACTTTATCGAGCAATTTCTTGTGAAATTGTACAGCTTCGCCAGTTTCCGTACAGTCCCGACTTGGCTCCCTACGACTTCTGACTCGAGAACTAGAAATTTTCCGGACATATCTCAAATATTCAAATCCATATTCAGCACCTGTGGTTTATTGACCTGCATGATGCTATTTTCTACGTATAAGTAATTTAAACTTGTGCTTATTTTTGTACTAGATAGCAATACATAATAGTAACCACAATAATTTAAATGCTGATCAATACAATTTTAAAAATTGCTAGCTGTGAGACTAACTGATAGGTATGATGTTTTATTATTCTTTCTTTAGGGGTAAAGTGTGATGTACAAGAAACACGCATTTTCTGGGTTTATATTATAAAATATTCTAGCAATCATTCTTCAGTTACTCTAAGTTTTTACTCTTTTGGAAATGAATAGTTTCCTTCCTGCGAAAAAAGTTTTAAAGACCTCCAGGGATCGAACCCGAATCGACTACAATGAGAGTAGTAACAACAAACCTTATCAAGTATTTAGCTAAAAATAATATCTGAAATGGATTCTTATTCATATTTAGGCAATAAAATTCCACTTTTCATATAAACAAAAAAACAGTGAGAGAGAAAGCGAATAAAAAAATACTTTCACAGGCAAATTCTGTTGCGTAGTTCAGAATTTACACCAGAGCAAGCAATTTTTGCCTTGAATAACTTAACGCACAATGATTAATCGCTCAATTCTTTCTAACGAGTTCCTACGGAAAAAAATTCCGAGGTAGTAGGACACTTATAAAAGGCGTGAGCTATAAAATAACCAGAACTAAAGATTCGACAGAATAATCGATATCTGAAACTGCGCCTCCTGATTAAAGCAAGTGCATTCATCCATCGCATTATAATGACATGTCGTTAATATAATGTCTGGCTAATGAATCTACTGGCGCCTGCCATCGTCAAAGGAGCTCTTATTATGGACCAATAAACGCAACGCAAATAAATTGCTTCATATTTACATTTAATACCCCCGGCTCTAATAAATAAATTCATTTATATTACCCAGTCTTCCTGTCTAAATTATTTCTCGCAGAAATGCTTCTTCGCTTTACTCAGACAGCCGTTTAAATCACAATAACATTAGTCACAGAATTATTATTAATTTTCCTTCATTTCTATTTAAAAACCCAAAAAGAATAAACTTTTTGTCTTAATTTAAAGTTAATTTCGGGTTCGTTACAGAATTTCCTAATTTGTAAGCGTAACCTAATTACGTCCCAAAGACACATTTCTCAATAGCATGCCACAGCATGAAGTCTATAAGCAGATAAGGTCTAGTTGTAGTTAGAAAGTTAGTAAGCGGTGTGTTGCAGTTACTTATACGGATGCTCCTTGCAGTATGCGATAAGGTCTAACTAAGGAAGGTTAGTGAGAAGCTCAGATTGGGTATTATTGCCAATTAATCCGAGGTAGCTACGTGTGCAATTCAGTTCTCAAATCGAATTACTACTCAAAGCAACCGCAAAAAGCTCCACTGGTTCTACGGTAACTCGGTTTACACCCTCTTGTAATACTAATAAAATTATACCACGTTATTTTACACCTACAGATCCTTTTTCTCAGATGTGCCTTTACCAATGAGGGTTTTGAGTTGCAAAATAATTTTAGCGCCTAAATAGATTTACACTTCGGTTCATTGTAAATAAGAGTCTGTAGTTTCATCGAGGTACAGTAAGTTAATTAAAACTCTACTAAACTAAGCATTTGCGTTGAAAGGGGGTGATTCCATTAAAGCAATATGCTTAAATGCCAAAGTTCTGTAAAACAAGAGCTCCATTTTACCTAGTAAATAACAATCACGTAGAAACGGAGAATTTCTATATTATAGAAATTAATATCGAATCAATCACGTTTTTGCAAAAAAAAGAGAAACACATTAACCATTTATCTGTAAACTTTGATAAATGAAAATCAGAACAAGGAAAATTTATGGTTCTTTTGGCGGATAGACAGCTGCTTTATTAATATATTAGATGGACTAAAAAATTCACAACCGTGTATAGTGTGTGGCTGCACACACATCTCCCTTCACGTTGTAGTGTGTAGTAGAAATCGATGCTCGGCGCCTCCGCCAAAAATATTTCTCTAGAGCACGACACGTGGAAAAGAAAGGCGGATTACATGGTATATCTTTTGGAAAACAGATTTAAAGGTTATTTATTTTATAACGTACAAAGCGTATATAAACGAATATTAAAATTCTTTATAGCCATTACACCGGCTTTTTTTTTTGTTGATAACGTTTTTTAAAGTTGATATTAACGTGGCCTAAGAAATTTGGATTATCGTTTTAGGAATTTCACATTCTTGATGGCGCTGAAAGAAATTTTTTTCAACAAATGAATATTCAGATATTTAATATCTTTTGTTTTGAAAATGTAATATAAATGGCTTTAGTTTCAGATTTTACAGACGCATGCAATTTATACTGAGTAGGAGGTCGACTCATCGCTTTTACTTGTATATTCCCTTTTGAAGAATACTAGACAACATCATAAGTGACAGGTAATTTGTAATTTGTCAACTTTCATCAGCGGACTGGATAAGTAATTTTCTAATTTAGTGTGGTGTTCATACTATTATTTTGCGGATCTTGCCTGGTACTTTTCTCAGATTTACCACATAGAGTAGAGATCTGAACACAAGATGGATAACACAAACACACACTGAAAACGACGGAAGTGGGAAAAGTGTAGAATCCTAGAAGACAGTATCATTGAGAAAACAATAGACTGAGATATCTTCAAAATCTTTATCAATGTAAATAGCTAGTTCAAAATATTTGCATTGCATTCAACCTTCTATCCTGATGTCTCACGTTTTTGGTGCAAGCATCTTACAACGTTAAATATTACGTGTAAATTTTTTGATAGTCACTGTATATGTATTGTCATGAATTTCTGCGTATATGTATAATTTAAAGATGTTAAGGCCTTCTCAAAGTTCCAAAAAAATTAATTTCAATCATGAAATTCAGCTTTAGATTAAATTTTAGTAGAACAGAATAAGCTTTTGCAAGTTCATTACAATGAGTTACATTTGCAGGAATGTTTTATGAACCCCCGTTATATAATATCCCATTGTGGCATGTAGAACTAATGTCATCATCAATAAATTTTCATTTGTATTATAAAGAAAGAAATAACAAAAGAAAATCTAAATTAATAGGTAGTTTTTTGATATTTCTTGAATTACGTAAAATTCAGAAAAAAATTCAATACAAAAAATAAATGGAATATCAATGTTCTTTCTGGTTTTTATATATATCTGCTTTATTTTTTACTTTTACACTTTTTTAGTTGTTTAGTAATTCTCACCAAGAAAAATTAGACTGTTCTCGATCCTTGAATTCAAATTTTAAATAATAAAATATCAATTACACAGCTCAGTCAGTAGAAGAACTCTGAAATGTATTCGTGTAGGTGTGAAAAGTGCTACCTACTCAAAGATTTCATAAAGTTGGAGGTAATATAAGCATGCTTGAGTTGTTCGAATAAAAATAAAACAAATAATTTCTGTTGCCAGTTATTTAGTTGAGTTGGTGTTGATACATATTTTATATTGAACATTTATGTAGCTAGAGCAAATACTCTATTTATTTGCTGAATATTTTATGCATCTTAATTGCACGCAATATACAGGGTGGTCATAAAAAATTTAAAATCGATTTATAACATACTATTGTACTTATAAGAATATTTTAGATTTTCCTAGTAGATCTAGTGTTACAGAAAGAGTGCGTCTAAAGTAACCAGCAAGAGTTATTGATTGTCCAAGAACATTTGTTCCATGTCATGTATTTTGTTTCTTTTCATTTATTTTGAAACCTATTTTCTTTGACGCACTTAGTAAACGACCCACTATTTCCTTCAGCTCCAGTTTATTTCTTGTGATCAAAGCTACATCATCTACAAATGCTAATCACTAATGTTTTTTATGGTATACCAACCCACCACTATTAATGTTTGCTTCTCTTACTACTTCCTCTAGTGCCAAGTTAAATGATAATAGGGATAAGGGGTCTCCCTGCCTTAGTCCATTATTCACTTCAGATTTTCGTATTAATTCACCCTCCACTCTAACCATATTTTCTGTTTGCTCTAGTGTCATTCTTACCAACTTTATAAGTTCACTGCTTATGCCTAGTTCTTTCATTGCATTCTACAGTTGTGGTCTTTCAATACTGTCGTAGGCTTGTTTGAAATCAATAAATAGAACGTGAGTGTTCTTTTGAAATTCACGGCTTTCAAATATTTGGTCAGTTACTGCTCTTCTTTTACGAAACCCAGCTCAGTATTCTCTTATTATATATTATGTTTCATCCGTTAATTTGTTTTTTATACAGGTGGCTAATATTTTATATACATTTAGAAGCGCTATGCCTCTATAGCTATCACACTCTGCTTTTGAATCTTTCTTGTGGATAGGGCATATAATCACCTGAGACCATTGTGGCACCCTTTCTTCTTTCCATGTCTGCTTTATCAAATGGTGCATTGCTCCATATAATTCTTCCCCGCCACTTTCAAACATTTTCGCCGTTAATTTCTTGTTTTTATCTCACCTTTCTTGTTCTTGTAAAATATTTCTCTACTTTGGTATCCTTTCTTCAATTTTTTTGTCCCCCGAATGAAAATTTCTTATCTTCTTGTTCTGATAATGGTTTCCGATTTCGCCGATAAGTTTTTCATTGTGTTGTCTTTTTTTCTCTCTACATATTTTTTTATATTTCTTCTGCTGCTCGTGATATTTACTTCGTCTTTCGTCAGTTTCTTCTTCCAACATTTCTAATCTCAGTTCCTTTATTTTTGTTAATTAGTTTATTTAATATTTATCTGGTCTGAATAATAAACACCGCGGTAAGTTTCGTACGTGGTTCCAATAACAGCAATGCCGCGCGCTACCCGGAGGAGTGAAAATGTAGGATAGCAACTCAATAAACAGATCGATTAGTCACCATCCTGGTTACGGTGTCCGTCTGTTTACATTTGCCGGATCCCCTGAGCTATTCAGTGGAAACGTAGCTAAACTTGAAGCTTTTCAGGCCAGTCACTTCACTCACTTTAAATTATGGTTCGGAGAAAAACCGTTTGTCAAAATTCTCATTTAATTAAAACTTCCAACCTAATTACCACTTTACTCGTTCTGTATAACAGCCACAAACATTTTACAATCTTTTTTACTCTCCTCCATTTTCTATTAGCTCAATATAAGATAACATTACCTCCAATTCTCCTCAGTCTCAACCGTCTCTTCAAACCAACAGTTTGCTACCACTATGCTACCATCCCGCTACTATTCATATCACACCTACCGACAACCAACGAACACCTTCAGTTTCAACTTCAAGGTCATCCCACCAGTTGCATCTGTTGGCCCTGCCTTTCAACATCTACATTTACGTACATCAAAATGAATATCAATTCTAATATCAACTCAATCGATCAAACCAACCAACGAGCTACTTTTAAGCATCAATATCAACAACAACAATATTATTCGCATTGAGTTGGAGAGAAACTTTAAAGTTTCTTCTATTATTTGACTATCAATAGTGCAGTTGACAGTTCACCTTTCATCAACGTGATTAAGCTTCAGCCGAAGCCTGGGAAGAAGGTATAAAGCAACACAATCGACTAATATCGGCACTTTAACTAACCGACTCGCACCATCACTGATACCGAACAGCAAGCATCGTTTTTTCTTGCTTTTATTTGTTGCCTTAGCCTGTCCAGATTGGTAATTGCTGGTTTTGGTAGACGTGTTAATATTTATTATTATATAGCTTGGCTATAGAATTTATGCTTACTGACTCTTACTTAGGTTTGTTGAATAAATCATACTTCAATCTGCACTAAAGGCTTTCATTGCTATTAGTTGTGCATTAACTCTAACAGTGCCGCCGCCTTTGAGAAGACCCCTGAAGTACTGTTTCTCCAAGATAATCTTAAAAGGCGTCGTACAAAATAGTTCGACTATTTGTAAAACTCTGAAGTGTTAATTCAGTTCAATTATCATTACTTTCATATCTAGAATTGGTTCATGCACCATAAGATTCTCACCAGTAAGTTTTTAATCTTTTATCATAAGTATTTGCTCTCCTAATTATTTTAGAACAAAAGTATAAGGAAGATTCAAAATTAAAATGCTTAGCTTTACAACACTTATGCATCATAAAAATAAAAGAAAGTAGACCAAAAGTAAAAAATAAGAAAAAAAGAAATTTTAATAAGAATTAGGAACTTTACAATTAAAACGTTTTCGTCAAAATTTTAAATACACCCTGTATATACGTTCTAATCATTTTACCAAAACATTAAATTTTTTAGATATTGAAATTTTATTTGTTTTATGGTTTCCAAAAGATAAAAATTTCAAATAACCTGTGCATGTGCGTAATTAATATCTATAGTACGAAGATTAATTCTACACCCTGCATACTCATTTATAAATTTTTGAACTCTGCAAGCTTTGCTATCTTGTCGTTCAACAATGGAAGTCCACAGCAAACTTAATTTTCAGTTCTTGTGCACAGATGTGGAAAAACCAAAATTCAAAACTCCAGTGTAACAATGTGATAGTCAATGTCCTTTAAAGCATGTGATACTTAAAAGAAAAGAAAAATGTGGATATGCGCTTCCTTAGGGTGGACATCTGGTCATTTTATTTATTACTGTTTTCAGAAACCTATAGACCAGATGCATGTACTCTTAGACTTTAGATTTTAGTAAAATTTGTTTTATAAAATCTCAAAGACAATTAGCTTTTTTAAAGAGCCTTAATATCTGTAATGTTCAATGCGATTGAGATTTTAAAGAGCCTTCAAGGCATAGCCTCATCTTCAAACTTACATAAGAAGAGAAAAACTAATGTAACTCAGATCATTTTGAGCGGAAGATATTAAAATGTCAAAATGTCAAAATATATGTATACATTCGTGCTACAAGATGTAGTGATACTAAATTTCAGGAAGATTTTGTTGGCTATCATTCTATAACTGATTTGGCATGACAGCATGAAGACCAATATATTTCTTAGTTTTAAAGTTCTTGAAAACTTGCTTAGTGTCCTTTTCCCAAGATTGTTCAATATTCTCAAGAACGTAGGTTTCGTCCCTCATGATGAGACAAGAATTTCTTGTAAAAACTTTAGCATATAGTTTGCAAGCTTGGGTTTTTGCAATCAAACTTTGTTTAACATTATGATTTGTAGCGGCTTGAACTTTCTGCACATAGAAAGACATCAGCTTTCTGAGTCATTTCTTAAACTGTTTTGTACAATTTTTTGATTTGTGTTGGGATATGTTAGCTCGCAATTTTTGTCAGTTTTTTCTTGCAGTTTAAAAAAGATGTAAACGAATTTATGACATTGCAGATTGCAGACTTTGGCAAACACAATACGACAAGTTTGTTTTGTTTTGAAGAATGTATAGATTTTTTTGTAGGCATGTTGTTTGCTATACTACTCATATGATGCAAATGCCCAAAGTTATCATACACATAATTTATACAGATGCATGAAAACATAGAGAAGAACTAGTCTTTGTAGAGTAGAAGATTTGACGCTGACCAACACGCAATGGACTCGCTATATTTTGGAAATGTGGAAATAGCAGAAATGCTCTAGTCCTTGTGTAGTTACCAAGGTGGTAAAGACAAACAGTGAACGAAGACTTTTATAGTTTATCATTCTTCATTGCACTGATACAACATTGAAAAGATTTAGTAAGAACTTACAAATTTTTTAGAACCACCTGGCTAATACAAGAAAAAAGCAACTATGTCTGAAATATTTTTTCTTTTTTAGGTAAAGAAAGAGTGAGTACTTAAGTTTAGAATGTTTAATAAAAAAAACAAATAACTAATTAAAGTAAATATCAAGAAAGCAGGACATAACTTGTGACGTCATACCCATATACAATTTTAGCGCTTATGTAACTTTGCGATTTCTTTACATATCTTTTTTTATAAATTGTAGTTTTCTGTATAAGAATTCATTTTAAGTGAATTGTACATTTCCTCTTTAAGTACCACCATTAGTCTTTTGTGTTTGTGTAGAAATTTTTATTCTGTTTTGCAAACAGGTACAATTTAATATTGATAAAGAACATTAAAACGATGCAAGTATTAGTAACGTTTCAAAGATTAAAATTTCAAATTATCAGTTAATGGATTTTTGTTTAATATTAACTATTATTAGGGTATTTTGCAAATATTATAATATTTGTACAGTAGAAATGTATGGTTATGTATACTACATCAAAGTGCACCCTTTTTAATTTATTACAGTTAATTGAAAAACCCGTAAATATTTTATAGAGTTAGTGAACACGCTAACATATCTATTAATAATAAATTATTATCCTCAAATAAATTAATTTAAATATTTGCTATTCCGTTATTATAGAAGAACTACCACACCAATATTTTTCTGAAAAAAGCCATAAATGTCGTAGACTACAAATAAAATATTAAATAACGATTCAAAACACCAAACACTATTATAGTCAACGTAGTACTACATAGACAAGTTTTCAGTACATGTCCCAAGAGCAGTTTCTAACGGGAATTTATAGAACGGCGGAAATTACCTCTCAAACTGTTCAATTGCTTCTTGTGGGTAGTCAGTCGTCTTACACAATCACTTGAAGCGATTACGTTACATGACGAGCACCCAATAAGTGTTTGGGTTAGTCTATTTGCAAATTTAAATTAATTGAATTAAATTTATCGATTTTCTCTTATATACGAGGATCAAGCAGAAATGAATCGCAGACTGCAGGTATCAGTAATTTTACGCCGAGTCAATACAGGAGACGTTTGCGGCTTGACAGCTTTCACAGTTTCCGAGTATATGTCACATTAGCGGATATTACGGTAATATCGAACAGAGACTATGATAGTATTATCAGTGAGCATGAACGACATCGACCCGATAAATGCAATCTCGACGGAACTTTGAATTCCTCCTCGAAATTGGAATTCAATGACGGAAAATTCTTTTTAATAAAAGGGTTCACTCGCTTAGAGTTTGAAACCGTTAATCTCTACAAACAGGCCATTGTTCTTTGAGGTTACCGTTTGAGGGCTCGTTTTCCTACAATTTCGCGAGTCGAGTATCCGTAATCGCTAATTTTAGCGTAAAATTAAAACTGCATGTAAGAGAACCTTTGTTGTGTGTAAATCAAGTAGCCACTAGATTGAAATTTATGTTTCTCAGAGAATAATGCAGGAATGCAATCAAGAAATTTGTTTTCATAAGATGATCCGCTTCCGGTTTGTATTGACAATAAACAGTTGCAAAGCGTTGATAAACACGTTAAGGGGTAATCAGTGCTGCCAATGTTGTTTAGCAAGAGGCCGCAGATAACCCTGATAGATTGTCACATGTCACATGCAGAGTACTCGATCAGAGCTGGAACATTGTCCAGATAACGCCCAGCCTCTGCTAGGCTATTATTACCCTTGACTATCGTAAAAGCTTTTCAACCTTAACCGACGTTCATATTTTTAACTCGCTTTTACTAAAGCGAGATAGAAGACTTAATAAAATAAATGCCAAGTTTATAGTGGATAAAGGAAAATTTTTACTTCTCGTTCCTTTCTTCTCTAGAAGTCACCGAAACTTTCCCTTGATGCTATCTAATTTAATTTGTTAACTGCTGATTTCCTACGCTACCCAAATTGAAACTTTGTGATACTAAAATAACTTTTTAAAGTTATATAAGATTGCTTTTGCTTTCATAGGAAGTCAACTAAATGCCGCAATACTGTTGGAAATTTCTTTTCGCTTACTTTTTTAAACGATAACGGTTTCATTTCATTTCCCAACGAGAGAGATTTGAAAATACAAAAACATATCGATAATAGTCATTATTTCTAATTGGAATAAATTTAAAATCGTGCCAGATCTCTAACGGCAAAAACCTGATTTCATTAGTAAACTTCAAAATTCAGCAATTCGTTTGCAAATCACACTTTACACCTAACCAATCCTATTACCCGATGATTAAATTTTAATTTGGTTGATGACATTTGTGCATCGTGGGTTTCAAAGAGTAATTTATTTTAATGCAGAACAGACCCGCATTGTTTGTTGCGTAATTACTTTCGCATCGGTACAAAATGAATTAGAAGTTTCCGGGCCCGTGCTGAGTTAGTAGTTAATAGCACATGCATAGCGAAAACGAAATTGTGTGGTCGACTAGAGCAAGGTGGTCTTTGATTAAGAGGCTCATAAATCTATCGTCTTCGCCAGGAATCAGTGCTCAGATTAACGACGATCTCTCTATACGCCCCTCCTGCCTGACATGAATTAAATGCTTTCGCGATTTATTACTCCTGCCTTGATCACTCATGACCAACTTTCCCCCCTTTCTAGCTGAATTATTATATATAAAGAGGATATCTAAAGCATCAGTGCGTGGTCGACAGATTTTCCGACGCTCCGACACTTCAAACTGCTCCGTAGAATTATTTTACGAGCCTATAAAAGGCAATAGCTTAGCATGCAAAGAATCAATTTGAAAAATAATATTGTCGATAACGTCAGTCGCTATTAGTTTCAAACTAAAAACGCTATAAACCATCGTACGTCATTTCAGAGTACAAACTACACCATAATTTATTGCATAAGATAAAATACCCTTTCATCCTAAAATATCACAATGAAGGCAGAATGCAGTAACGTTCGCCTAAACAGTTTACGGTCATTTACACTATGACAAATGCTCGCCAAATATTTTGCGAGAAAATATCCGTGGAGTCATTTTTCAAGGTTTTTTTGCTTGTTTTTTGTTGATCATACAATAATACAAAAATTGTTGGATTGTTTATTCCAGTGGATTATAGCTTCTGTTTAAAACTTATCTTCGTTAATTTTGTTTCAGCTACCTATTTATTATTATGCGTGCCCTTTGGATTGGATAACCCTTGCTAACACATTCGATCTTGCTGAAGCGAACTTTTATTATCAACATTCAATTTTCTTGGTTTATAAATAACAGTTTGCAAACGTGCCATGTGTAGTAAATTTCAGATATTTTGATGTGCTGGTGCTCATATTTTTGATGCCTTTTGTATATTTAAGAAAGAAGAATAGATAGGGCAATAAACCATCGAATAAATCTACCTACTTTCATGGTTTCTTTTATTACGGTTTCGTCACAAATATTAAATTTAAGTGTCTCAAAGATTCTTTGAAGTTTTTATAACAATAATAAACGAAAAATCTCAAAACAATTTCTTTTACATTCTAGCATCTCTCACTATATTTGCTAATTATTTTACTAACGCAGTGTATTATTATGATGCTATTTGCCAGAGGCATACCCAACTAATGTTTTTTAATTTAGATTCAAACGGAAATCATCTGAAGCAAGAGATGGCCACGAAATATGTAAAATCTTCCCTTCCCATCACATTAGGTCAGATCCCATTAAGATACCTTGTATATCATACTTAATTAGCGGTGTTACTGCCAAGGGAAGAGAAGGGAGAATTTAAAAAGAAGATTCTAAAAAGAAAAACTGCCGAAATGAAAAGCAATTCACTCGAGAAGTAACAAGATCCATCAGGACTTTATACAAAAATAGTCTTTAGCGCGTATCAATCCAATATTGGTGTTACTAAAAGAATTTTAAAAACCAGTGGGAATGCAAGGCATCATGACGAAATTTCAAAAAACTCGAATATCGCGAAAACTACTCGAGATATAATAATTTAAATTTTATAGTCGTATTTAGCGTTAAAAAGCAAGTCGATATAATATTATAATATCACCATGTCGAAAAATCGTCATTTTCGATCTCGAGTATCTCGAAAAGTATTCGACATATCGAAATACCGATTATGTATCTGTAATCAGGAGAAAATTCTAAGTTGATTTCGTGTTTAACATACGAATTCAGATACGAAATTTTTTAAATTTTGTCGATAAAGTCTAAAGACCTTTCTAAAGGCCAAAGGTGAAATACGAAATAATCAAAAAGCTTAGCTCCATATAGCTGGCGCCCCCACTTCGTCGGATTTGAAAAAAAAAGTATTCTATAATTTTGTGCTAATTTCGTCCCATAATTAAAAATTTTGTGCTCTTTTAAAAACTCGGAAAAACGCAATCGGATAGTGGGGGCGCCAGCCATACGGCAAGCTAGCGTCCACTTTTTTCTTATATTAAAAAAACGAGCAAAAAGTATGTGAATAATTTTGTGCTAATTATGTGCTCTAAATATATGTATGTTATATCACAATTCCTTTCTGGCGTTCTAATCGAAATATACCAACTAATCACTTTGGGGGCGCTGAGTAAACGTCTAGTCAGCATATATATTATTGAAAATATTGTTTTTGCGAACAGTAAACCGTACAAGAATTTTATACTAATTTTGTACTGCATATATAATTATAGCATAAATATTGTACTCGTTTTCTAATATAGCTGGCACCCCACTTTGTCGAATTTGAAAAAAAAGGTATTCTATAAGTCCGAAATGTTGAATCACTTTAATTGTGTTTATCATTGTTTAATCTCAAAATTTATGTAATTAATATTCCAGTAAAGTTCTTTTTAATTTTATTTTATTAGTTTTACTTATAAAGCACTCACGCTAGTCTTTCCTGTTATTTCTTCGTCTTTAATTACTTATGGGCCTATTTCTACGCTCAATCAATATCGATAATACCCTCAATTGTCAAAATTATTCACAAATTTACTTAATCTTGACCCACATAATACCCCTACGCTACGCAACTGATGAAAGATTTTCCAAATTTCTAACTTTGTAGAACTGCCATGTTACACCACTGTGATTTTAATGACGTCATACTTGGAGCATTTTCGTTCATAACGTACATGTAGTTCTAAAAGACAGCACGAAATCTACCTCTAAACAATCTTATGCGCTTATCCCTCGGTATGCCATATATAATGGTAGTACTTTTATTACATCAGTAATTCTTCTAGTCTTAATGGCCAATCCGACCATTACTATCCACGTATTGCTGGGTCTTCGGCCTATGGCTTTATAATGGCCAATGGCACTTTCATTAAAGTGGCGTATAAATCTAGGTTTAACAATTTCAACGCAGACGTAAATTGCTTAGTATTGTCCAGTATAATTGAAAGTATGCCAAATCTTAAAGTTAACACTAATAGTTTAGAAATACCTGAAAATTAAAATTCAGCAGACCCGTACTTTTACAACTCAACAACAATTGATATATTCTTAGGAGCGGAGATATTTTAGGATTTAATTTGTGTAGGTCAGGTTTAGCTAGGTGGTCATAAGCCAATATTACAAAAGATCAAGCTGGGATAGGTAACATAGCCCCACAAAGAAATAAAGGTTTTGACCTGGGATCGTGACTATAGTAGTCCAATGTATTTTTCGAAGCTGAAACCGAATCTGATCTTACAATAACAAATATATCCTCAAAATCTTGCGCTAGAGCAAAAAACACCTCCAAAATAGGGTAGAATTACTCCTTACACATGCTGACAATTTTTATATATAAAACATGAAACAAGTACCACGAGGGGGTTAAACCAACAACCGAGTACCATGAGGGTGTTTAAAAAGGGTAAAACCACCCCTTACATCAGAATACGATAAATACTTAAATGTAAAAGATTGACGAAGAACGGAAATGTATAGCATTTGAAAATTGACCCCCAGTATATGGCCAGACATCCCTCCCTGCCCTCCCTGAGAAGATTAAGCCACTCCAAAATGAGTCGTAATCACCCCTTAGATTAAAATGCAATACATATACGCAGAAAATGACTTAAAACAACAAATGTTTAGTATATGAAAAGTGTTGAACATATACTAAAGGTTTATGTCCAAATATTGTATTTTAATCTAAGGGGCGATTAAGACCCATTTTGGAGTGGCTTAATCTTCTCAGGGAGGGCAGGGAGGGATGTCTGGCCATATACTGGAGGTCAATTTTCAAATGCTATATATACATTTACGTTCATTATCAATCATTTACATCTAAATAATTATCGTATTTTGATGTAAGGGGTGGTTTTACCCTTTCTAAACACCCTCATGGTACTCGGTTGTTGATTTAACTCGCTCGTAGTACTTGTTTCATGTTTTATATATAAAAATTGTCAGCATGTGTAAGGAGTGATTTTACCCTATTTTGGGGATGTTTTTTTGCTCCAGCACAAGATTTTAAGAGTATATTTGTTATTCTGAGATCGGACTCCGTTTCAGCGTCGAAAAATACATCGGGTTACCATAGTCACCATCCCAGGTCAAAACCTTTATTTTTTTTGTGGGGCTGTGTAATCTCCTTATTTCGTACTAATAGAAAATAGAAGCTTCCTACAAATACAGCGCCACCAATCTCAGAAAGGCTCTGAAAAATATACGAACTAATTTCAATAACAAACAACGTCGACCAATCAGAAGCGTAATTTTACTCGAGTACATTAGCTGACAAAAAGTTGTCTTAAGTCTATTCTATGTTATTGGCGGTGTTTAGTTTTATTTAAATTTCCCGCCGGAAAATTTTTGGATGCGAGTGTACTTGGTCAACATGTAGCTCCCTTGTACACGACCACTCAGGAATTTCTGAGGTTGGTCGAGCTGTATACTTATGTAACAACTTACCTATACATATTGCAATTAATAGTCAATAATCAGGTTTAATTATGGGACGAAATTAGCACTAAATTATAGAATACTTTTTTTCAAATCCGACGAAGTGGGGGCGCCAGCTATATGGAGCTAAAAAGCTTCTAGAAAGCATTATCTAGTTCAATAAATTCTTATCAGTTGTAGATTTTGACACGCAGGTTTTTAGTTCATAAATTAGCAAACCTGGTGATACTATAAAAAATTGAAGCAATGACACTTCTAGATGTTCTTCAAAATTGCAGTGCATGGAGGATTTTGATGTCTTTTGGGCAGCCAAAGCCAACAACCATGATAATTCACTTTTTCTAAATTTAGTCAGTTTATTTAGATTTCTGAGCATTGTCTGTCTTCTAAGTGTAAAAGGTAACCCAAGACGTGTACCAAAACAAAACAAAATAGTCGTGGACTAGAATATTTATAAAACAGAAAAATATGGAATTAATCAAAAAAGAAACTGTTGGTATATTAGTTGTAAATGAAATAAAAAGAAATTATAGTACAAGAGGTTATGATAGAAATATAAATAATAACAGAGAAACAAGAACAGGCGTTGGCTGTAAGTTGTTTACTACCTAGCTAGTAGTAACTAGTGGTTAAAAATGAAATTAAGAATTATTTAAGTTTTCCTATTACATTTATTTATTTCATTCGATTTTCCAGTTAAAAACGTATGCCAGTTTTTCATGAATTTATTAGTTGATAAAATCATACGCTTTAATGTGACTTTATTGACACATCCATTTTGTGTTTTAATTCATTGAATCTGCGTTCATTATAACTAATTAAGAACAGTATTTGATAAAATACTATTCATTTATTTGCGATTTGGATTGATCATTTAGTATTTTTGATCAATAAGTCATTAAAATAATTTTTTTTATAATGCATTAGTATTATTCATAATGAAGTATGAGTGCTCCTTGATTATCAAATTGTTTTTTTATTTGTGTGTTTTAAACAAGGATAACACTTCTTGCGGTACGCTTTCTGGGTTTACCTGTTTAATTACAAACCTAGTGGCGCCCCTTCAATTATAGGTATTATGTTGAATTTAATTTTTCTAAACTTTGAATACACTGCAAACTTGGATTCTTTTGTTTTTTTCTACATGTATTAGAATTTCTGCATCTAATAAGGATAAAAAATTTGATCTAAAATGCATGTACTCGAGTCTAATTTTCATAGCAACACCCAAAAGACAATTTCGAATATTTGCAATAATTGTAATTGGTAGATCTTACACAAGTAAGAGTCCTCTAATTCTCATAATTTGATTTGAATGAAATAAATTAGAAATAAAGATATTTATTTGTGTAAGTAAGGTGATACACAACTCAAAGTGAAATGGTTGCTCATATTTTTGGTAAATTTGGTCAGAAATCTGACTGTGTAAGTCTTTTATGTTTTTTGCAACGGCGTTATTTAGTAACATGCCTGATAAGGTAACAATACTAAGATCACTTTCAATGTTACTTTGCAATGTATTACCTGATTTACCAAAGCCAGTAGAAATAAAAATTCACGTCTGGTTATCTAGTTATTATCTAGGTTAGTTCCTATAAAATTACATGATAAGGTTAGTTTAGAAATAGTTTGGCAAAATCCTAAAACTTTATTCACATGGTTTTGTAGTCAAAAGAAACAAAAAATATCGTTGAAAATGATGTAGAAATTTAAAAGTTTCAAACCAATAATTTTCTATCTGTTTACTTTGGTTTTTCATCAGACCAGTGGATGCTTGTATAATAATACGCAAAGCGTACTGTTTGTCGAGATAGCAGTAGTTGTAGTAGTGATGGTGGCCTTCAGATATGGCGCATTGATGCTGGTGATGGCGTCGGAAATGTTCGTGGACACTAGTAGAAACTGATAGAAATGAAATGACAATGTTGCCTAAGTAAGGAATAGAGCCGTAGTCAAACCTATGCTGCCCCAAACGCAAAATTCAGACTAGATGTGACATAATAAGCATCAAACTGGCATAGTAGCCTTAGACACATCGGATAAAAGCTTGACGACCCACCTGGAGTAGTAGCCGACTTGCCACTTAAAGGTCCCAAACTTGTAATGGTGATAGGTCAATCCTAGTGAGGAAGATGAGAGACTTACTTACTCACTTCATCGGTTCATGGTTTACTCAAAATAGAATATACGCTCTTGAGAGAATGGCAGACGATAATATAGTAATGAATGAACTAACGAATGAATGTACCATGAAAGTCCATTATGCATTCGTCTTCATACTTATATGCCAATACAGATCCAAATACAGAAAGATATAGAAGCTTCCTTCACTCCATTAAATTAAGTTTCTTACTTACACCTCCTTATTTACTTAATTAGAAGGCCAGCAACATTTCCAAAATTCTTTACATCAATACAAAATAAGAATTTGAATTAATAAACGAAGATTATTCCACTTCCCTGTATGAAATTCATTAACTATGTACCTCCTGACCATAGAAACTGCTGGCAAATGAAGATGAGAGTGGCTTTTAAATTATAAATAAATAGAATAAAATGTTTTCTGATATGTATGTCTGTTTAAAATATAACACAGAATATCAAATAAAATATCTTACTCATTTCAACAAATGGTAGCAGAGCGTGGTTTGGATTCATTTAATTTAGAAAATGGATATTGCAAATTGGAGAATAGAATCTACAGCAGGATCTAAGTATCAAGAGGTATATGGGCAATGAAAGTGGACTGTTTGTTATGGAGAACACAAAAGGACAGTGAAAAATAAAAATTTTAAGCAAATGCAGACAGAAGAATACAGAATAGAAACATGAATTCAAATCAAGCCATAAACGCAAAATAAGACTGCGTTTTAATTACTCACCATTACTCTGTGTTGATGATAGTCAAGATTATGCCATTGAAATGTGGAATTTGGATTCAGAATGCACAACTTACCTATATAATAACAATAAGAAATTGAATTTGAAATATGAAAGTATATAAAAGTGAAATAAGTGTTACGGAAAATGGAAGAAAAATATACTCAGAAGGAAAAGAAGATGTTTAAAGCATTTAGTGTACTTAGATAGATATAGCAATATTGAGAAACGTATAACAATAAAAGATGTTACGTGATATGCCAAAATTGCAAGTGTTAATTAGAAGTTTAATTTAAAAAGTTTATTATATCAATTTTGATCATTTTGGAGCGTACGCGACTAATGAAGAAGATCAAGTGGTTATTACTGCAACAACCACAGTCAACACGCATTTTTTAAAAACCAAACCATTAAATTCAGAAATAGATCAAGCATATAGGATTTATAATTCAAACGATAAAAAAATTGTGGAAATTGAAGGTGTCAAGTTTGATGAAAATATGAACCCTTAACTAATAATACGGAAGGTGAACAAAATAGTATGAATAGAAATATTATTCCTTCAGAATTAAAGAAATGGAGCATCAAGTACAAAGTGGTTTTGCAACAAATGTCAAAAATTCAGCCTTCTATCTAGTCAAGGTGAAGCCTGTGCATGCTCTCATTGTCCTCAAGAAAATCCGAGGAGTTTCAAAACAGATAAAGGACTTGCCGTAAACATCCTCATACTGAAAATGCTTCTCCACAATACACTAAGAAACCGTTACTAGATCGTCTCTCTGCTTACAAAAAACACACTCGCATCTTACGTCGAATTCCTTAGGAAAGCAGACAGTTGACTGCACAAAAGTCGAATCATACATTGGATGAACTATATCAAGAACAATGACTTGAATGCTTGGGAGGCACTTCTTCTGTTCCCTTACAAAGTCTTTCGAATTCCTGAAAAGCCAAAAGAAAGAGATTCTTTCACATCGCTGGTAAAGGCCAACATCAACTCCTGCTCACTGCCTGAACCTCAAAAGTCAAGAAAAATCTCCTCCAATGTAAATAAACGAGTAATGGCAAAAGTAGCTGACTTTGACATTTGAGGTGTCGTCAACCTTCTCAGTTCGAATGATACTTTAACAGATACTGATGAAAATATTTCTTTGATTTAAACAAGAAACATCCTAGTCCTAATGTGCAAAAAGCCATCAACTTCTTTCCGTCCAATTCAGCTTCTGCTATTGACGACTTGCTTCCTCAACACTTAAAAGAAATGACTTCCAAATTATCATCTGATGCCGGAAAAGACTGTGTAACTTCATGATTGCTGGAAAAGTAAATCCATAATATGTCCTATTTTGTATGGAGCTTCGCTTCGTGCGCTGAATAAAAATGATGGAGGTCTTTGCCCCATTGCAGTTGGAAATGTGTTTCGACGTTTGACGGCAAAGCTAGCTTGCTATAAAGTTCGCAATTATGTTCGTCTCTACCAAATTGATTTTGCAACTCAACGTGGATGTGAAGCTGCTATCCATACTGTACGAATTTTGGTAACGTACCTAAAAATGTCGGCAAAGTGCTACTTAAGATTGATTACAAAAACGCATTCAGTTCTATCTAATTTGATGTTATGTTACAAGAAGCTTCGAGGAAGACTCCTTCACTGTTTCAATTTCTGTGTCAATGCTACTCTTCCTCGATAGACTTTATATTTGGAAATCAGGTTATTCTGTCTTTAGTTGGAGTTCAACGGGGAGATCCCGCCGGACCCATGACATTCAGTTTAACCATTCAGCCCATAATAGATGAGCTGAAGTCTGATCTAATCATGTTTTACCTGGATGACGGTATCTTGAGTGATGACCGTGAAGTTGTTCTATCCGATTTCATGAATCTTGTCGATAGAAGTAAGGAAATAGGATTTCAAGTAAACCCTAGCAAGTGTGAATTCTACTTCTGCTCTGGTGATGTAGATACGAACATTTTCACTCGTTGTGAAGACGTGGCCACGGGTATCAAAGCAGTCAGCAAAGAAAATTTCAGTCTCTTAGGAGGAAGCAGAAAAATTCAAGCCATTGGAAACTATGATTAATTGTTTAACTGGATTGCCTTTACGTGTTGCTTACTTTTTAGTAAAAAACTGTTTTGCACTCCCAAAATTAACCTATCTGCTGAGACCAAGCCCTGCATGGAAATTACCAGAATGGTGTAGTGACTTAGATAAAGCAGTTGAAAAACGGTCTGGAGTCGATTTTGAACATCAAACTGGATTGCGTTCAATGGACCCAAGCATCCTTTCCAATAAAATCAGGAAGATTAGGAATCCGTAAAGTAACAGACATTGCTTTGCCAGCTTTCCTTGCTTCAACTTTTGATGTGCATGACCTTGTAAATCTCATTTGTCTTTCATTGGATGAGGGCAGTGTACATTTTGAGAAGGAAGCTAAAGAGATTTAGAAGGAACTAAATCCTTTGAACATTCCATCGTATAAACACAGTGAATTAAGGAATTGTTTATTTAATTATTTAAAGTTCAAAATTAAGGTCAACGCAGTGTAATGACAGGAGGTACACATACACAAAATAGATTGTTTTTATAAGGTAACTAGAAGTAACCAGGTCTACATTTAGAACAGCGATGGGTACAATCTTTTAGAGATGGGCATTACACCAACAGTATCAACGAAAGTAGGATGTAATTAACATTCAACGAATCATTGATAATACGTTCAATTTTGATGGTCTCACAAAAATCGCACGCTTGAAGGCTTTATACCATCCGGAGTCTGGTGCCTGGTTGCAAGCGATCCCATCATCAAATATTGGAATAATAATTCCTTCTGTGTTTGCGTCGCGTTACGAATCGGTATGGACTATACTGTAGTAAAGGATCAGGTAGATTCTCACGTCATAATGAACTAAATGGTATTTTAAAACGTTCACTGTCATTGATGAACATGCCTTGCTCACTGGAATGTGGTGAACTGGTTCGAGACGATGGAAAGCGACCTGATGGAATGACACACGTTCCTTGGAGTAGAGGTCAACACTTGGTTTGGGATGTCACCTATACAGACACTCTTGCTGACTCACATGTAGAACATTCCGCTGTTGAAAGCGGTTATGCAACTAAAGCAGCAGCAAAGAGGAAGCTCTCAATAAATAAAAGAAAATATCCTTATGGAACAGGCAAAGGGATTTATCAAAGACAGTAAAGAAAATAAAGTACGTAAATTAGGAAAGAGCTTGTATGGCTTACCACAGTCGGGAAAAAATTGAAACGAAATATTTAATCAGATTTTGTCAAACGTTGGAATGAAAAGATTGAAAACTAATCCTTGTGTTTGTCAAGAAAAAATTGGAAATGATTTATTTATAATGGGTAACTATGTGGATAACAGATAGTGAAAATCAAGCAGATAAGTCATTTTTTTAGGAATAGATATATCGAAGGCTGAAGATGGTTTTGTATTATCTCAATGTAGTATAATAGATAAGATTTTAGAAAGGTCCCGATTGAAAGAGTGTAACCCAGTCAAGACACCTGAAGAACCAAGACAGAATTTTGATGCAAATGTCAACTCATGCTAGTTGGTGTACTACTTCAGAAGCAAAATCACAGTCTGCTTGGAAATGCAACAATATATTGAAGAAGCAAAAAGCAGTCACTAGTAACCTTGTCAACTTGTGAATCTGAAGTGTTGTGTTGCAGTATTTGTTATGTATCAGTTTATTATTTACAAGTAAGAGGGGCAGTGTTGGAAGCATATCCAAAGCCACTTTGCTACAGGGTTATATTTAAAGTGCTAATAACTCCAAGATGTACAAACCTTCAGAGTTAACTAAAGAAGAGAGTCTGATCAAACTTGAACACGAAAACATCTTCTTGTGTCTTTCAGAAGAAAAGGAAGAAAAACAGATATATAATATAGAAACTGACAATAACAATGAAAAAGTAAATTTCCATAATAACCTATAATGATAATCTTGGTATGGGCACACTAGAAGAATAGCACATACTGGTCTAGTAAGTCCAACAAACTCTAAAATTGAGCCCTTGGGGGAATAAAACAAAAGAAACTAAAATGTCTATTTCTGTTTCCAAATAAGTAAAAGTAAAAATTTCGTAAACGTATTTGAACATTTATAAGGTTCGTTACCGCAACAACAGTAAAACCTAAAACACATTTAGGAAATATCCCTTTTATGTACTAAAAGTGTGTCACTCTATTTCATTTGTATCTTCACATTTGCGTAACCCTCTGAAACTCACACATTATTGTCAGGTTCTAAATATAAATATGCAAAAGAAGTTCAGACTCTTGAATATAAAAGAAATCGTAGACTGTATAGCTACTAATAGTAACACAGGAATCTTATTTAACTTCCTAACAACACCCTCTTATAATTTTTTTACAAACAATTAGAAATCTATTTAAATTTATTTCAAAGGAAACTCAATTTAGGAAATGTTATTCGAGTCGACAACGTTAACGGCGCTTTTTACATGGTGTGCGAAATCAAACACTAATTTAATTCGCACCTACGAGGCATTCTTTTCGCTTCGAAAGCCACAAAAAGAGTCACATGAATAAATTAAAATACTTCAGAGCTGAATTTAATGATTTCTAAAAATAATGCAAACATATTCCCAGTATTTACGGTCCGTAGTGTCCTTTAGAAAAAGAGAGATAATATTTTAATTTTTCACCGGCATCCTCTGCCGATGGAATTGCGAAAAGGGACGCTTGTAGTATCCAGGGAATTTGAACCGAAGTCGCTACAACCCCTCTTCATGAAAATAATGCTAACAAATGAAGGATGCATTTATTTTCATACATGTTGTATAATGGCTTCCGAGGAACCTGCATGTCTTTTGAATGTTGTTGTATCCTCTTGAGATACCTTCTGTTTACCTGAAATGTATTTATTTACGTTGGCATTTGCATAGGCGTTTGTTTTTAATCCTTTATTGGGATTTTATCCGCTCACTAATAAATTGATATTAAAATTAAAATTATCTGGTTATAATTGTATTGTATTGAATAAATTTCATGATTATAATATAGGACTTCAACATATCACTAATAAAGATTTGATGAATAACATTGGGGACTTTTAATTTAAATCAGAAATATCATAATAAAGCAGAACGTGAATAAATATTAATAATCAATACCAATTTCAATGCTTTCATTATTATTATCCACATGTGTTGCTCACAATTAGCAGTATTTTTTTTGAATTTGCTTTTACAATATAATAACTATAATTATTATACAACGCAGAATATCCCAACATAAAAGAAAATTGGAGATAATTCTAAATATAAATTTTATCCATAAAACAGCGTAGTTTTAGTATTTTAGATAAAAAAATTTATACCTAAAAAAATTAATTCAAAACTAGTTTCGGTTTTACTGCAAATGACATCAATGCGACTACTTATGTTTATTTGTGGAGGTTGAAAATTAATAAACGCGTGAAAAGATAAATAAAACAAAAATCCCATCACTTGTTCGAAAAGGTATTGCCAACTTTTATTATGATAGGAACTGCATCATATCAATTTTATTTAATTTGCCTTTATTCGACCGCAACAAGGCAGTTAATCAAGTCTAATAGATTCAAACTCAAATTGCTCATAGAGAAGCCTCTGTAAAACGATGTCCAAACAATATTCACTCAAACAATTTTATTAAATTTTCGTCAAGTTGTGCAGTGTCGCAGTAGTGCCATGCGCGCTTTATATTCAATACTTTGTCATTGGGACATCACGTCACCCGTTTTGTGCAATGAAAACAAACTCTTAAGTAACTCAAGAAAATAAACAAATAAAGGTTTGATCATTGATCATTCAGAAAGCATAGCCTTGAGTTTCTTCATAGTTACATTTTGTCCATGATTGTTATAAATGGAATATTAGAAACAATATAATTCAGGCACTTGTTATCATTTCTTTGCAAATAGACTTTGTTTTATATTTTGATAAAACGTGCTCTAAGGGTGCGTTTATGTTGGAGCAACGATAAACGATAAGAGCGACAATAGTAGCAAAGCAACGAAAAGGTTAGCATTATTTCATATGGAACTTCATGCTTTCCTCAACATAAACAGTTCCATATGCAATTATGCTAACCTTTTCGTTGCTTTGCTACTATCGTCGCTCTTATCGTTTATCGTTGCTCCAACATAAACGCACCCCCAAGAGTCTAGAACAATAAAGATCACTTTTTATTATTGCTCTCCATAGTCCATATTTATCACAAACTTCGGTAACTCGATTAATTAGTTCCTGAAGTTCTTCGTAACTGCTTGCAATCAATACGGTGTCATCTGCAGATCTTAAGTTATTAAGGTTAACGCCATTGCATTTAACGCCACAATTTGTACCCTCTGGTGTTCCCTTAAAGATAAATTCAGAGTAGATGTTGAAAATAATGGGAATACAATGCAGCCCTGTTTCACTCCTCTTCAAAAGTATTCTGACCAACTCTGATGTTTGTCCGTTGGTACTAGTAAAGGTGTTTGATCATTCGGAGATCTTTGCACTTGTCGCAGAAAGGTAATCATTTTATTATGGCTCACTTGGTCAAAAACCTTTTAAAAATCAACCAGACACAAGTAAACTGAGTATCGGTCATCTCTATACCTCTTACTTGGATACTGAGCGCTTTCTGTTTCACGATTGTTGCGAAATCCAAAATGTGTGTTACTAAGTTGTTCTTCTACTTTTGATACATCCTTGAGCGCAATATTTTTAAGACATCACTGCGACTGTTTTTGGAATTGTTACGAAGATTGATAGCAGCCAATTTGTTAGTATGTGGCCTATTTCAAAGATGCAAAAGAAATCTTTTTCCCGCATTTTCGAAAATTTTTAATTTTTCATTTGGTATCTCGTGGGGTCCTGTTGCTTTTGTAGTCTTGGCCAGTTTTATCGCTTGCTCTATTTTATCTAAGATTACCTCAGACCCTGTCATTGCACCTTTTATTTCTAGGTAGGGTCTTTCGACATTAAACAGTTCTTCAACATATGCTTCCTTTGCAACTCGTATTTTTCTCTTACATTCTTCGTTAGTTTTTTATATATTTCTGTGTTTTGTCTCTTGTAGTTTTGATGCTCTTTCGTTAGGTTCAGAATCTCGTCATTCATACATTGCTACTTTTCCCGATTGGATTTTTCATGCTTTCCTCAACATAAACAGTTCCATATGAAATAATGCTAACCTTTTCGTTGCTTTGCTACTATCGTCGCTCTTATCGTTTATCGTTGCTCCAACATAAACGCACCCTAAGAGTCTAGAACAACAAAGATCACTTTTTATTATTGATTGATCTTCGATATTATTTGTTTCTTACAGGAGTGATTTTTTGTGTGAATCAATGTATGTCTTTCTATATACCAGACGTTTCAATAAAAACCAGATCTTTCAAAGACTCTGCAGAACAAATTTTCACAAAAAGTCGGCGAAACAGGTCAATTTTGATTTTGAGGAGCACACATTTTGACAAAAGATTCATATCCTAAACTCCACTTCCACGTATTCTAGAAAAACCATCTTAAAAAGTTTAAGTAGCAAGATTAGTCGAGTGACCTATCATTTAAAAGATTTTTCATGCTCTACACTGCCGTGTAAATGTTCTCGAAAGCTGTTGGTTAGTGTTCGAGAAATTGCCTTTTTGGATTTTTAAATGTTTAAAAATGATAACAACCTATTAGAGAATAAACTGACTTTTCAACAAGATAATGAATCTTGCTTTACGGGCGAAGGTTTTCCAGGACGTTGAATTAGCAGAAGAGATTCTGTATGGTCAGCTGGATCACTTGATTTAACTTATTTAGAAGAGCTGTCACGGAATGTCAATATTGACACGGGATGTGTTCATTAATGTCAGAACAAAATCTGAAACGAAACTGTTGGTGTGTTAGTATTATTGTATAGCTCAAAATTAATTTTGAGCAATACCTTCCTTAGCTTAAAGTTTGTTTTCTTAATGTTATCATATTTATTTCAAAATTTGGAAATTCGAAAAGTAATTTCTTTAAAACTTTAAAACAGATTTCGAGAACAATAATGTGGTTGAACGGAAGATAATAAGATCGAACGCTGAGTCACTTGATCTCTGAGCAACGCAAGAGGGTGAAGTTTGAGGTATAAATTTTTTATCAAACTTAGCTCCCTTCAAAGTCAAAATTGATCTTCTTTTGCAAATGTTTTGAAAATTTGTTTTGTTGCAATCTTTTTAGAAAGTCGAGTGTCTGTTGACACACCGTGTATATTGATTTGAATACCTTTGCTAGTATTTTCTTTGTTTTATTGGTATTTACAATCTTGTTTTATTTGTACTTGTGTATTGTGATAGGGTGACTTACTTTTGCTGCGAGAAGCTCGAGGTAAAGCGTGGCTTAAGATAGCACAGCACAGCAATTATTGTGAGCTGATCTGGAACGTTCTGAAAAATCTGATGCAAATTTAATTTTCTCTTCAGTTATTTATAAAGAGTCTTTTAGATTCATTTCACAGAGTTAACGCAAAAACCAGGATTTTGAGAGAAAGATCAGTAATGAAAATCCAAAGTTCTTGTACAGACTGGAAATTAACTGAAATAAAATTCAACACCTACAGATCTTTGACTTTGACAAAGTTGTCAATTTTAGAACTATTAAGTCAAATTCTTGTTTAGCCGCCTACGCTAACATGGGGCCTTCTTTGCTCGTTCTCGTCTTCGACAATTTGTGCTAGCCTGTCAGCAGAATTTTGTTTTTGTTCAAGCTGAATTTGTTAGCAAAGTCTTTAGTTTCACTTCTTACCTTAATATAATTGTTTCACTAATTTCTGTCTCTATAGTAGATATACTGAAGACATTCTGCCGATACAATTTTTAAAAGTCTGGAGAAAGGTCTGCAAGAAAACTGCCCAAACCTAAAGATATCCAGACGAAAAATAGTAACAAAATAATAAAATAAAATTGCTCAAAATAAAATTGCAAGAAGACTTGCATTAGTCAATCTTTAGTATCTAGAATTATCAAGAAAAATAAATTTCATCTGTACCACATGACTAGTACAGAAACTTAGACAACCCGATTATATTATTATTTTGACAACAACTTTCTTCACAATTTACTCTTTAATAATGAGGATAGATTTAGCAACAATAAAGGTGTAAATAAACAAAATTGCCATTAAATACTACGCCCAAGGAAATCCTCGATGGATTAGAGATGGCCACTTTCAAACAGTAATTTTGATAGACTTATGGAGTAAATCTTAGAAAATCATACTATTTGGCCACATTTCTCTTCACGAACCTTTAACAAAAAATGTTTATTTAGGTTTTTTAGGACATATTTTATTTTTTCCGGAGCTGGCTTCAGCTACTAGACGGGTAGCAACTAACCTACAGATAGGTAGGTTAGCTACAAATAAGGCTACGCCAAATAAGTAGTCCCGGATCGAGGCAACAAAGCTATTAGAATGTCGGCAGATCAATAGTGACTCGTTGGTATGTAATAAAAACCACAGAAATTCAACGATGGCTTTGCGACATGGCAAGTAATTACCGCCATTAAATGAGTGTTGTCCTGGAAATTTCCAGTATCGGTATTAAGCACAAATCAAGGAGGTCAGAATGATCAATGCAGAACAGCACCTATGTGGGGTGGAAGCTACCTAAACAACAAGCACACAGCCGTGTAGAAAGCCTAGAGAATGACTACTATACTAATTTTCCCAGCAATATCATGATGGCTAAGGAATTAGATAACGGCTCCGGGTACGGGCGCCCTTTATGTGGGGCAGTAGAGCAAATAATCTCCCGCTTGGCCAGTTTTGATATCGAACGAGGTTGTAGAACAGACATATGAAATGTGCGGAATCTGTATGAACACACAATACAATAAACGAGATGAGGAGATTGCACATTTCAATTCTATAGATTAACGAAATGCGTTGGTCTGGCTCCGGCAAATGCAGCATGGACGATCCTGAGGTATATTTTTCGGGAAAAGATAGTAATGATCATCAAGACGGTGTAGCAATCATAGTTTTCAAGAAAGTTGTCAAAAGTATCAAAGCAGTGTGTCAGGTATTTGGCAGAGTTATTATGATTAAGTTGAACCCAAAACCTAGACACATAAACTTAATTCAAGTCTATGCGCTGACAGCAGAAAGTGACTGACTGATGGGTGACCTTTACGCCAAGATTGGAGAAGGTAAAGGAAATAACATTGTCAGAAATTCTGGACTAGGCGCGAGGAAAAAAAGAGGGGACAACTTCCTTAATTTCTGTAGGGAAAATAATCTATGCATAATGAGTACCTTTTTTGGCACGTTGAAATTGCCGGCCGACTCCTCTAATAACATTGTAAGAAACCAAATAGATTTCATAACAATTAGCAAACGTTACAAAAATTCTGTGAAATCAAAACTTTTCGTGGGGCCAACGTCCCTCTTATCATAGTCTATTAGTTGGCAACTCAAAACTAAAGCTTAAACGCATACAACAACGGCCATCTGCTAACAAATTGAACATACATTATTTATATTCGCAACAACAGCAAGAGAAATAATTTAGAGAGAGATTTTGAGGATGCCGAAGAGCAAGAAAACATTGAGAATTATTGGAAGCAAATCCAATCTGTTGTAAACAACTCCTCCAAACATGAAAAGTCCATTCGGGAAAAGTAGCAATGTATGAATGACGAGATTCTGAACCTAACGAAAGCACATCAAAACTACAAGAGTCAAAACACAGAAATATATAAAAAACTAACGAAGAATGTAAGAGAAAAATACGAGTTGCAAAGGAAGCATATGTTGAAGAACTGTTTAATGTCGAAAGACCCCACCTAGAAATAAAAGGTGCAATGGCAGGGTCTGAGATAATCTTAGATAAAATGGAGCAAGCAATAAAACTGGCCAAGACTACAAAAGCAACAGGACCCCACAAGATACCAAATGAAAAATTAAAACTTTTCGAAAATGCGGGAAAAAGATTTCTTTTGCAGCTTTGAAATAGGCTACATACTAACAAATTGGCTGCTATCAATCTTTGTAACAATTCCAAAAACAGTAGCAGTGATGTCTTAAAAATATTCTTCCGTATACTGCGCTCAAGGATGTATCAAAAGTAGAAGAACAACTTAGTAACACACATTTTGGATTTCGCAACAATCGTGAAACAGAAAGCGCTCAGTATCCAAGTAAGAGGTATAGAGATGACGGATACTCAGTTTACTTGTGTCTGGTTGATTTTTAAAAGGTTTTTGACCAAGCGAACCATAATAAAATGATTACCTTTCTGCGACAAGTGCAAAGATCTCCGAATGATCAAACACCTTTACTAGTACCAACGGACAAACATCAGAGTTGGTCAGAATACTTTTGAAGAGGAGTGAAACAGGGCTGCATTGTATTCCCATTATTTTCAACATCTACTCTGAATTTATCTTTAAGGGAACACCAGAGGGTATAAATTGTGGCGTTAAATGCAATGGCGTTAACATTAATAACTTAAGATCTGCAGATGACACCGTATTGATTGCAAGCAAATACGAAGAACTTCAGGAACTAATTAATCGAGTTACCGAAGTTTGTGATAAATATGGACTATGGAGAGCAACTTAAGAGAACCGACAACGTCACCTATCTTTGTTGCAAACTAAGTGATAATTGGGATATTAGTGATGAAATTAGAATTCGGATAGTAAAAGTGAAAGCTGCATTCTTCAAATTAAAAATGGATCTTTGAAACTGAATAACTTGAAACCTTTTAAATGTGGGTGTGCCGGAGGGTGCTGCGAATATCCTCGAAGTAGTTCCACAGCGAATAACTTGAATACTTCGAGCAGGTAATGCGGCATCCAGAGGTATACAATGTACTTTATCTTATAATACAAGGCAAGATAATCGGAAAAAGAGGCCGAGGTAGAAGAAGAAGGTCATGTCTCCGGAACTTAAGAGAATGGTTTAACAAACTTTCCACATCCCTTTTCCTAGATGCTACTAACAAAATTATTATAGCCAACATGATAACCAACGCCCAATAATCAGGCAGGGCGTAAGAAAAAGAAGAAGAAGAAGAAGAAGAAGATATTTTACCCTTACTGTTCAATGATGTGGTTACAAGATGGAGCCCCTCCTCACTACAAAAGAAATGCTCAAGAGAATTTTTACAGGTAGATGGGTAGAGAGCGATTCTATTGAAGAAAGAAGAAAGAATCTGAAAGATGGAATTATGGAAGATGTGCCGAGAGATCAGATCAGTAACGCTAAATAAAATTTTCAACACTTCATTAATTTTTAATTTAATAATTTAATATGTAAGCTTATTCCTGTTTTCTCTTCTGTCGTTCAACTTTTTGCTTTAAAATGATTTTGCTAAAGCGTAAGTGACCTCTCAGAATATAATTTAGGTTTCATAACGACAAATAGGTAGGCTCATCATCATAAATGTGCCAAATTATAAACGCGAGATCAATCTTCATTGAAATTGTCCCCATTTTTGAGTCATGGTATTATTTAAGTACTGTTTGGAATCATTTTTAACAATAGAATATATTCTTATTGCCATCCCTGTCTCTTAATGCAACGAACTACTGCATATTCATCGTTTTTATTTTATAGACAATGCCAGATTTGAAAGTGAAAAACTCATGTATTTTTCTTTGGTTTAGTTTTGAAAAAGCTTTTAGAGTAAAATGATTGTATTTGTTTGTTAACAACAATTCTACGTGGTCTCTAAACCGCCAACATCGCGATCTTGTCCTCGGAAAGTGAACCCAGAGAATATTTCATTCCCTATAACACAATGGTCGAGTTATAATCCGCAAACATGGTCAGTGCTTGACTGGTTACAGACTTTCTTTAAATTCTAGATATTTCCGTCGGGATTAGAATCTGCAACACTTGGCTTGTAGTCAACTTCTATTTATTTATTTATTTATTTATTTAAATATTTGTGAACCCAACAGGTAAGTCCCAAATAAAGGGTTTCACACTGATACATGTTTCTCCATTGAGGGTAAAACAATAAAAAAGAAATATAAAACAAAAGAATAGTATTTGAACTTGCTGACTATTTCCTTTAGAAAATTTCATCCAATAAAAAAAGGCATCAACTCTCAATTAATTACTTTTTCGTTTCTTGAGATATTTAAGTGATTTTTTGTTTGGAAGTATTTTGGAGAAAATTTTCTTTGGGAAATATAAGAGAGAGATTGAGTTAAATCTATAAAAAACAACTGATTATTTAGATACGAGAGGTATAACATTCAGTAAATAAAATGATGGCAAGAAAGACAGGTACTTAACTAAGCTATCACAGTTTGTACTTAAAACTTTGTAAAAGTGGTGTATATCAATAGTCAATAAATATTTGATTTCTAAATAAACATGCAACAAGGTATAGTATATAACAATACAATATTTAACAGTAACAACGACTTATACGTAGCACCAGCTGTGTTTATTTCTCGATTGCGGTTTGCTTTAAATTACGTTTAAATTGATTGAAAGTTGATCCAAAAATGTTAATGTCGGTAGAAATGTTATTATACTGTTTACACATACTGATAAGTGGGGATTGCAAGCGATAATTTGTTTTTGGAGTGTTGTACTGTAACAAGGCAGTTTGCCTGGTTTGACGTGAAGGTATACCAAAATCTATTAAGAGCAGTAGTTTTTTGATCATTAATTAATCCATTAATAATCTTATATAGGAAACACATTTGCGCGTCCTGCCTTCTTTTTTGTAACGAAACTACTTTAAAATAG
>VTPC01090226.1:0-58258 GCA_011009095.1 Ignelater luminosus | reverse complement strand
ACTACTTTAAAATAGTTTAATAGTTGTTGGTAAGTTCCTTCAAATTTTTTATTTTCAATTTTATAATAACAGTAATTTAGAAATTTCTTCTGAATTCTTTCAATTTTCAAAATTTGGTATGTGTAGTAAGGATTCCATAAGATAGGCATATATTCCAACTTGGTTCTTACTAAGGTGTTAAAGACAATGTGCAGACTGTTTGTATTAATTAAAATCTTTAGTAATTCTAATAAGAAAGCCAAGACTTCTACAACACTCACGTGCTATGCTTTCAATATGGGCATTAAATGTTAATTTCTGATCAAAAATTACACCAAGATCTTGTATTTTAGATTTCCTTTGTAGAACTGTACTATTTAATGTATAAGCAAAATTTATAACGTTAGTTTTCCTGGCAATAGTTGTCACAACACATTTATTAATATTAAAAAGTAAATTATTTTGAATTGACCAATCGTAAATTGTATTTGAATCAGTTTGAAGTTGATATGAATCATTTACCGTCTGAATCTTCTTAAAAATCTTAAAGTCGTCTGCATAAATTAAATACTCAGAATTTTGAATGTTAGTTGCAATGTCATTTATAAAAATTAAGAAAAGTAGGGGCCCAAGATTTGATCCTTGAGGAACCCCTGAAGTTGAAGAAAACATATAGGATTTATATCCAAAGTATTCTACAAACTGTTGTCTACCACTTAAGTAGGATTCGAATAAATTTAGTAATCTCTTTATAAAACCAATATTAGATAACTTATTTAATAACAGTGTAATGTCTACCTTATCAAATGCTTTACAAAAGTCGGTATATATAACATCTAGTTGGTTTATAGCTAAATTTAAAATTGAAATTTGGTTTGTTAATGTTAATGCTAAATTTTAAATTATGTACGATTTTCCACAAAACAATATCAGTAAGATTACTATAAGTACAGAGGAAAAGTAAATAGATGGATTGCAGGTATGATACTTGTAGGCAGACCGATTAAAGCTGGTGCTTGATTTTTTAAGTCATTGAATCCCTGCTGTATATGGGTTATACTAATTTGTTGTACTACCTTTCCGTATCTTAAAGTTTTATCATATAACCATTGATTTATTATTTATTTATTTCCTGTAAAAAACCCTTTTAAAGTAAATCACAGTTTGTCGAATGCTATTTGTCTATCTAATTGCGTATCTAAATAATTGTCACATTACGAGGAGCTTCTATCCCAAACATATGTATTTAATCTGTTTATTTAATTCTGTTTACTGGCCCTGAGGGTGGTATGTGTGGGTTGTTGTAGGTTTAACAAAATTTTCCTTTTCCATTTATTCTCAAATTAACTAATTCACATTATTCGTGTAGGTTAGTTAAAGGTTCTGACTTTCTTCGCTTAACATGTATATTTAACATTTAAATAATGGTTATACTGTTCACATTTGTGTTCTCTACTAGTTAATTATTATTATACCTCGTTTGAAAAACAAAGTTAATTTATACCTAGAATGTGAATTACCACAAATAGAATTTGGTATTTGCATTACTAAGAATTGTAATGACATTCTGGCACAGTTAGAACTTATTAAAGATGACACATTAATCGATCTGTCACAAATAAATAGACGTTTCGTCAACTCGTTTTGCGACAAACAGTATGTTAATAAAAACAACAATATCGAAAAAGTGAAAAGCTCATTAACTAAAGAAATATGTTAAATCTGCAAGGGAAATCCGAAAACTCAAAGAGCTTTAAAACAACATTAATAAATTAGACTCGGTCCAAAATCACAAAGAAGATTTTAACATACGAGATAAAGCCAGGCTGTAAATTCTCGTCCTAAAAAGTAATATACAAGAAATTGAAAACGTGTTCTCTTTTGTGCAGTTGAATTACGGAAAGAAAAGTGATTTTATCTCCAGTGAAAAGCATTCTTTGACATAGACAGTATAAATTTTAACTTGAAAATTAATTACGAAGAGCCGATTGAGACGATAAATAAAATGACAAATTGAGATAAAGTTACGATGCAGTAAATTAATTAATTGGATTAATTTTGAAGGATGACCCATAACTTGTTTTGCGACGCATTTAGATTGAAACAGTTTATCAAACGGTGTAATCCAGGTTTTGTTATTATTTAGCTTTATAAATTCAAGATTTACCGATACTTTCTTTATTATTTACAAAAGGGTATGGAAACCCTGACGTAAATGCTCTTTAAATGAAAATTTATCCTATCACAACTTGATTTCATACAGAAACATATAATATATTTCCATTCCTACGACAAGTTTAAAATTTATAGCCGAGTTTTATACGTCGATTTATTCGTATGCATTTTCGATACGAATTTATATGATGTCCGAGATTTTGTTAGCCAATATCAGGAGAGTAACCCCTTTTAGTCGACTTAATTTGCGGACCAGACCTTTCCGACAAAAGACCAAAGGATCTCGAGGGTGCTCCTTCGTGAATCGAGTTTACCAATTTAAGTTTCACCCACCAATTACCATTTCTTGCGTACGCCTTCGACCTTCGAAAATGTTATCTGAATGTCTTTATCGTAGGAAGGCATACGCATTTCATAATCTCAAGTTGTTTGGAGGTTAGTTCCCTACAGCAGTACGCCCCCAGCATAAGGCAATGGATCGTATATAATCCTGTTATTTGATTAGGTTGCTATTTGGTTTTTGTACGCTTCACACACCACAAAGTAATTTGGGAAATCTCTACCACCATTCACGTGCATGACGTGATGTCACGCAGGGCACAAAATTATGTCTTCTACTAGTTTGACATCAAAAATTCAGATCATAAACAAAAATCAATACCTGTGATAAAACCTAATATACGTTTATAGGATGCTTTTACCTCGGAATCTGAAAAATGCTTATAAAAATGTATATAACGTTCATATTAGATCTACGGTTTTTGTTTATTATGTTTTGTAATTTAACGCAAATGGTTAACAGGACTGCAATAAGCTTGATATTACTAGAATGTTAGCTTACATTTACGTTTCCACTGAAAACGGATATAAAGATAACTAGAATCCCTCGTTGTGTTGTTCGTTTAGCGCATATATATACGTATAATCCGGGAACCAGGTATCTACTAGAGGAAAATTTAATTTAATTTTTCAACAAACATTGGCTCAGTAGTTAATACTCCTATTCTAAATGGTTTCCTAGCAAGCTGAAAATATATTTTTATTAAATTTTCTTATTATTTTCCTGAACTCGACAAAGAAACTTGTATGAATACATGGTAACACATACAGCAAAATGTCTGGATTTTCTCCAGATCTCTCCAAGACCTATTTTAGTAACTGATTTATAAAAGAGCCTAGACCCTAAACTAATTTTTTGTTTGTTTTATTTAAATACAAGTTTCCAGCCAGTATAATAGATTCAATTTATCTAATACTACATTAACTCATAACTTTTCAAAAGAGTTTTCTGAGAATATTTTATGCCATGACATTTGTCACTGAACGTCAAGTGAGCACACGAATTTACTACATTTTATGCATACAATAATTCAATACGGTGCGGTGTGACAATCTAGTTTTCATCGTACATATCTTACAAGTCGTGACATTGCTTTCAAAACTAAAAATCGAGCTCGTCTTGATTTTATGACATTGTAGTCGCGACAATAATTTGGATGCCATGAATCATGACAATGCTACTTTTAGTTTCCACGCTGACATATGCTATACGGTAGAGTAAAAGTCATGTCTTGCAATTACCTAATGTCACATAAAAGAGTAGCTATAGAATGTTAATATACCGTTTATCAATTTCAAAAACTCTGTCTAGGAATTTATGTGTTTTACTAGAAGTGCCGTTTATAAAATTTTTCTTAATTGTTTTCTTTCATTATTTTTTTTTGTTTTTATATCTTTCTAATTTACAGTCTAAAATTACAAAAAAAAAAATTGCGTCAAAAACAATTTTAAGGCAATGTGAGTCATCACCAAGTTCAAAATCAGCAATCAGCAAAAAATATCATGATGATAACGTTATTGGATACTGCTTGAATGTTGGAAGTTGAGTGGCGATAGAATGAGTTATCAATGCAAATTCGAAGTCTCCAAAGATGCCTTTCAAATATAATGCTAAAATAGAAGCTTGAAGAATTTTTAATTTTCCATACGTACCTATGTAGTTTACAATAGGTGAGAGATGGTAACAACCGCTCCAAGTACCAAGTAATTATGAAAGTCGAAAAACGTTTCCTTCTATAGTATAAGTAGTGTTTGATACAAATATAGAAGAAAAAAGGATAATACAAAGAATTGCAAACTTTGAAGTCAATGGATAAAATATGTAATGAAGATAAAGCAGGAAACAATACGAAAACAAGAAAGAAACAAAGAAGTATATGAAGAGTGTCTAATGGTTATCACTCTAGTGCGACATAAAGGTTCGATCTACCAAACGGGAGATCATTAGTATAGCAATTCTTCATCACTAAAGGAGCTGCTTCTTATATAATCGACAAAATACATTTTTAAAGCCTAAAGATGAGAGCTGGACCTATGCGAATCCTTGCCTTTTTTTGTAAAAAAAACCGAATTAGCCCGCAGACCATAAGTACAAAATATGTTTTCAGAAAAAATGGGGGCCTGGCGAGAGCGACGCGGGGACGAGAATAGGAGTTTGTGTTTGTGAGGCGAGCCAATCGTGGGTTTGGGTGCCGGAAGGAGAGTTTGGAGTAGCTCAAGAAATATAGAAGAAAAGGCGGGAAGTAAGTGCTCCGTTCGGGTCGTCTTCGGCGCCCCGGCTAGAAAACATTAGAAAATGCAGAAGTTAACCTTGAAATTATTAACGCTTTTATTTATTGGACGATATACCTGAAATTTGAACACAATATATAGAAAAAGCCCCTCTCTAACAGGATATTTTAAAACGGAGCGAATAACTTTGTCGTACGCTCACCAGTGGCGTACAACTTTATTAGAATTTAACAACTATTTCGAAACATCCTGTGTATACAGAAGAAGATATCGCCAAGCAAGAAATTATTTCCTACTCTACTGACAATGGTCTTTTCGATGCCGTAACAAGATTTTGTGTTACTGCACCCCCTGAATTTTTCCCACTTAACCCATTGCAAAATAATAGATAAGCAGAGGTCTCTTGCAAGGGCGTTCCCGCAGTTTCATATTCCTTCATGTGGATTGCTACAACGACAAAGGTCCCGGCTACCTTTCTGCCTTAAAACGACGTTAATCACCCTGTTAGGAAGGGCGGGGTACATTCTTCACTTTTTGGCCTGTCCCGGGCAAGCCATAGAAGATATAAAGATACTAATTATTCCATAAAAATTAACAAACCGGTACTCATCGATCCGCATCTTAAAATCGAATCCATCGGGTATGGAGGGCGGGCCAAATTATCCTTTTTTAAAAATCTGGATATCCCCCCATTTAAGTTTGACGCAGATGGTGGATGTAGCACTACCCAGGGCAGCGATTGGTACCCGAATTGCGATTAATAACCTATAAATAAACGCTTCAGGTGGGGTTAAAGGAGGTCCTCCCCCTCCTGGCTCCAGACCCAGGATTTTCGAGTTTCTGAAATTTTTTAATTGAAACGTGTGTAGTGGCTAAAAGCTATACCAACTGTGTGGATTTTGTGTCCCGATCTTTTTTTATTTCGATACGGCGGCGTTTCATTTTGCACTAGTTTTGAATTCTCGCTTTTTTGGCGTCTTTCTGGGTAGCGACCCTAATACGTAATTGAAGACAATCGATGGGCCTATCGACTGATGCAAATTATTTCGATTAAGTACTACAAATAAGCGCGCTATAAAACGTCAAATATACATCATGTCGATTTTTTTTAAATAACTGTAGGCGCAAACAGTTGAGGATATGTCAAACCGGGTCCATATGAAAGCCTATACTTTAGCCTATAAATCAAAGAAGTCCCAAGTACATACGACTCTTAGTTCCCAAAATACAGCACAAAACGCTCCGTGTTTGGTTTTCCGGGAGTGGAGGGAGAAACACAAACGCGAATCGGATCGTTTTTGCGCACTTGCTTAGAAAAGTCCGTTCTACATGGAACTCAAATACGAAACGATTCGGATAATTTAAAGCGTTTTCGTGAAATTGTGAATTTATAGTCGAGCTGAACCTGCACGGCGGCCGGGTTTACTTTCCGAGAGGTAATTGTCTCCCCTCAGAGGATGCCCCAAGACACTCTAAGTATGCATGACGAATTTGATTCTTCTATCTTTTCTCCCTCCCGCTCTATGAATTTTTTTCTTTCGAGATGGAAATCTCCCTAGCGCCGCCACTGGTAGAGGTAGATCGTCGTTTTAGCGGTTGTCGTATGCAGGTAAAGATCTTCTCAAAACGAGTCTCGATATATCTTAAAAACACAAATCGCCCCCCTGCCCGACGTCTATGGAACCCACGGCATGTTCGGTTAGCTTGTAACAATCCGGGGGACATCTCAAAAACAGCGCCACCATCCAAACTCTCTGATTTCGGGCACTAACAACCAGGTGGTTTTTCGACGCTTGCTCCCCCTTTTACCGGGGAGGGGAGTGACGCGTATGATATACTCAAAAAGCAACGAAATCTGCCTGGTGGTTTTTGAGATCTATTTTTGGCACTTTGACCGGCTCGTTCTCAGTTTCTATGGGGTGATTAATGAAAACTAAATGTATAATACCGCCCCTAGACTCTATCGATCGCACCCAGTTCAGTTTGATATCAAGCAATGCTAAGGCTCTTGTTATTATTTTTATGGTTTGTGATCTGTGATAAGTTTTGTTAGTTTAAAACTCAATAGCCAGACGAAAAGAGTTTGACTTATTTTATAACACTCAATGAAAAAAAAATAAAAAAATCTTGAGCTGATTCATCAATGTTAATTCTCGGTTTTTGGAAGAAAGAAAGAAAGATCAAAAATACATATATAGTACAGGATATATCTATCTTCACTTTATTTGGCCTTTGTTGCCCGCTAGTAGTAGTAGTAGTAGTAGTAGATATAGAATAGTAAGTCCCATTTGTGGATTCGCCGCCCCGTTCCTGTAGCCACGGCTATAGACGGATACCTAAAATCATCCCCAGGCTTTCACTTGGTTTTGTCATTCAGCCAGCAGCACCAAGTTGAGAAGCTCATTGAGTTTATTCTGAGCCACAGCTAATCAGAATCAACCAGATCCCTAGTAGCAGCAACCAAAGCTAACTAGTTCGGTAGTATCTCCTCAAGAATCACCAACGGCCACTAAGTCGTCTGTGTCAACCCAAGTCAGCTGTTTCCAGAAAAACTTACCTATTTTATTTCTTACAGTTTTACACCTTCTAGCAATCAAGAAATTCCCAATAAAAGTAAGCAAATTATATAGATAAAAAAGTCGAACAAAAAAGAAACCCCAACGATAAACTAAAAAATAAAAACAACGCTAATTAAAATATTTTATTTCTTATGTAAGACATGAGAATTAAAACAAAAGAAATAAACTCCATGTACTTTAGCCCGCGTACCGTCAACAGTTGATCTTGTAAAGAAACTCCTGATGTTAAAAGTGCAGTATCAGTAGGTCCCTGTCCATCTTGGGCTAGGTGTGCAATCTGAACAAACTGCCCGCTCCTACTAATCCTTCCAGTGTTGATATACCCACTTGGTTATCGATATCAATCGCAAAGTCCCACTTAATATACTAAGTACCCCCTTCGGAATTTAACCAGAAACTGGATGACATCGTTGAAGACACTCTACTAGCTCTCTGCTATATCACGTAGCACTGATCTGCTACCAAAAGCTTCCTCCTCTGCAAAAATATCAACACGCATAGTGACAACATCACTTTCTGTTTTTCTTTTCCTGTTTCAGGTTTACCGTAGAGAACACCATCTTCTGAAAAAACCATTTCCTATCATCATCGTTCAATTTTGGTCATCGTCACTGCTTCCTCCTTTTTTACTAAATTACTATTTCACAAATCTAGCTTCACTGCAGATTTGCGTTGCCGGCTGAAAATCTTTCAATTTCTTAGAGCTATTGCGTTTCAAACCTTCAATACTAGGACAGGAGGGCGATCTTGCACACCAACTCACCACGGCCGTGGACTCTTTACACCATCTATCAGCCGCCAATCTACTATGATTTAAGATGAGGGCATTGCTGCGCGTTCTTGGACTTGTGATTCCCCATTATCCACTTTCTAAATGCACTGATTGATGATGGGGAAGAAGAATTACTTCTAGTTCTTTTAACGTTTAACGCAGGCAATATTTATCCAATTTGGGCAATCTGTGTGTTTGGGATACACAGATACTAGATAACCCAATAGCCCAATAGATGTCTATACTCAAGGAAGGAACTGAACCATTACCATCGCGTCCTGTTTTCCTGAAGATTCCATTTTCAAGCGCTTCTCGAAATGCAAAGTTAGTAGGTTACGAGCCACAAGTTCTTGTCGCGGGCTCCTTTGTCACACTATTGTGCGCTACCTTAGAAAAGAGGCAAAGTGCCTATAATGCCAACTGCTTCCCTTTCAGGGATATCACATGCTAGTCTAAATTAGATAAGAAATAGATTTAATAATATTTTTATCTTAAAGACTTCTTCATTAAAACTGCTATGTATGTATTCTGGGTACAACCGCATTTTGGCAGTTATATCAACACGTTTAGAAAAGCTAATTTACATTTCTTGGAAATTCAAAGCAACTGATTCGTAATTTCTCATTAAGGCGCATGAAAATCATCACAGTGCTCATGCCTTTAAAAGAGTTAATGGAAACAGAATTAATTGCGCTCAAGATAGGGACCAATTAGTCAGTCAGGCAGCCAAGTGAGAGAATTTCTGAATACCCGTCGTTTTTTTTGTTTTTATTGTTTTGAGCAAACAAGTAAAAATATCGTCAAAGAAATTTCGGTAAAATTTGATTTAGTTCCCAGTTGATTATTGTCATGGATGAAGTTTTTGAAATTTCTTCTCTACAATCACGGTTCTTTGCTTTTATCGTATAACAAAAGCGTGTGTGATCCTTTAAGACATTTCCGGGCGTTTTTGACAATACAAATTTGATATATCTGACGTCTGACCATAAAGGAATTTTTGTATCAACTTGGTTGACTTTCTTTGAATTTTGTCACGAATCGAACGTCAGATCAGCAACAATACAATTTCATTTAAATTATCCGGCAAGCTTTAAGTGTTTTTGAAAGTTCCGCAACGGGAGAACATTTATATGTATGTTGTGGATATGAAAGGTCAGAGTTTATTAAATACAAGAAAAGTTCTGTTTCTATTAAATTTATTAAAGATTTAAACAAATTAAGAAATAATTTGCAATTTCCAATAACATTATGCAGAATAGTGTTCATCTATTTCAAGCGAATCCGTAAAATTTACTTTTTTCTTTATGATTGAAACGAGTTGCATGATTTTATTTATTATTAGCGATCATCGTAAAAAACCTTCTGACCATTTTGTAAGAGATGAATAATACATTTACTTAAGACACATGCTATGATCAGTAATCTTACTGTTTATTAAATTTATACTATGTTACGGTATTACAGAAACTCTTAATTGTATAAAAACTGGAAGTAAAGCGGATAAGATTTGTAAGTAAAACATTCATTGCAAACAACACTAACTACAACCATTTATTTAGGTTCAGATATTTCATTTAGTTAATAGCGCATCTCAATTTATTAACAAGTAAATGCTTTACATATCAGAATAGTCTCATCAATAGACCGATCGTTAAATTCGACGTTAAACCAGCACAAGCTGCTGACGCTCCTTTATTATCTAAACATTATACAAGTTGGGTAAACGTCTAAGAAGATGCATTATAAATTTATCCAACTAAATTCTTCTACCAACATAGGAGTTTTAAGTGTATTCAGTGTACAGAGAGTTTTACTACTTTAAAGTACTCTAACCGTTAAGGGGATTGCAAATAAGTGCACGTTACCCAAACTCTTAATTAAAATCAAGCTAAACTTAGAATTTCCTGCAAGAAGCGCCTACAAATGCAAAGTTGAAATAAATAAAAGTTTGCAGAAACAAACACAAACCGTATAATAGGTGTATATTTGAATAGTGGCATAGGTGCAAACTTTTAATTGGTCTCGAGAACTTTAAATGCAGGGATTAGAAGATCAGTGAGTAATTCTTCAATAGAATATCGATTTACACTACATATAAGGTTCTGCGTTGCTTTTCTAATTAATTCTGTGCTATCTTTTCCATTAAAGGCGCTTGCACCTTTTCCATTTCTTTTTCTTGCAGTTTCAACTTCAGGAGATGGATTTACAGCAGAAAAGTTCTAGGGATTAAAATTAACGTATAGGAATAAAATAAGGAAAAATGAAATAAATCTCCCACAAGAAAGAACGTCTCATTTCCTAGAGTTATCGAGTCAGGATATCCTCCCTATAAAACGTAAGTATCACCTTTCCCGATTTAGGTTTTATTTAAGCAAAATAACAGAACTCGACAATAGAGCAAGTAGAACTGTTTTGAGTCATTGAAACTTAAAATTTTAAAATCGATTTACAAAAAAATATTAACTTTTTCATAAGATACGTTACTTCCGAGTAAAATTTAATTTTTTTGGAAGATTTCTTACTAAAGACTAATATCAAGACCTTTATCTGTTCAATATTCAAGACAACGTATTGCGATATTGAAATGGTTCTTTGGGATAACATGCAATATCTGTACCAGCATTACTCAACTGACCATTACACGCTGACACCTCAAAATAAACATTTTTGTGTCGTGCGGACTCAGTAAGATAAACACTTGTGCATTGCAAGTATTTAGTCAACCTTGAATCTAACTCATTAAATAATTTTTGTCAAATTATAATTGGTTTGCAAAACAAAATGTTTCCATTCCATAACTGCACGAAAAGCTGAATTTCCAGCGTTCGATCTATAGGTAGTACATAGAGATAGTCAGAGATACTCAGAGATACGTAGAGAACTTAAAAACTTCTGTTGAAGTCTTCATATAGAAGACAGTTTTATGGAATTTATTAGAAGTTTTGATACCAGGAAAATTTCTTTACAAAACTGTTTCTGCTTGATGCTCAATGTTACATCAAGATTTTATAACACATAGTTGTCATTTAATTCAAACATAAAAAAGAATCTATGTGGATTTGGCCCTGAGATGATTGCTCAAAGCTTATGAGCGTAGTCAAATGTAAACAAGAAACCTCAGTGTGTGAAGATTACCGAAAAGACATCTAAACCATGTCATATTTATTATTATCAAAATATACATCAACGCTTGTTATTTAGACCATAGATGTTATCGACTAAATAGTAACTAACTACTAAAAGAAAAAAAAACAGTTACTGAGAGTGAAAATATTTCAGTAATGAATCTTTGAATTCTACAGCTAAGTACAAAACTACGTCGTTTCCCAAATTCATGCTAAATTAAGTTCGAATTTTAATAAACAACAAAAGATATCATACAGTAGCAATCAAACAAAAATTTCTTTTCAATGGGATATTGAGAAACAATAGTTTTAAAGTTATCAGAAATTTCATCTGCAGGTTTTCTGTGATTATTTAAATATTCAACTTTCGAGATTCTGGATTTCCGTTGGAAGGAGTTTGCTTCGAAGATGGTAGCTCGGCGTCACGCAGGCAAGACATAGTAGAGCGGAAGTTTTCTTCTAGGAAATTTCGCTGTTGACAATTGTGATCGGGGTGTATTAATTTTCTGAGTTTGTGACAAGCCTCAATTCCAGCAAGGGCAAGTGGGTTGTTTGTTTTGGTAATTGTTCGATACAGCTACCCCTAGGAAAAGAACGTTTTGAGAGCAAGTTTTAGTATCAGCAGGTAGAGAATTACTCACAGAACACAATTAGGTAGCTGGAAATAAAGAAAATATTAATCTAATGAAAAACAAACACGATTTGTAAGCACATTTGAGGTTATGCAGCACGATAGAAACAATGAAGTTGACAACTAAATCAACTGCTACACACACTACCAACCTTCTACTGCAACATGACTAGCATAAATGTTATAGGCGGCTTTTTTTGCTCGCAAAATGGCGGTTGTGTGTGCTGGTCGCAATCTTCGTGTTTTAGAGGCTTGTTTAATTTGCAGCAATCCTGAGCGTCTTGCCAAGTTTCTCAAGTTATAGTTTGCATGACTACACTGCTTGGAGTAGAATATATCGAAACCTATTGCAGTCCTTTTTATGACTAGTCATTTTTTTTAAATTGTGGTCAGCTAGAATTGCGATGCAGCTGACAGTGCACTGTGCAATAAAACTAAACTTATTCTAGTTAGTGTTGTTACAAAATCAGAATTCATATCATCAGAAGTCATACTTATAAATAACAATCCTTGATTAAATAATTCCTGTAAACATGAAGTCTATGGTATCGAATTTTATCAAGACAGGAATTAGCGCCTATACCACTCCAGGCAAACTTAAAACTAAGCGTGAACCAAACACTTAAGACTTGAAAACACAGTTTTCATTAATAAAGTGCACAAAAATAGTTGATTACGTTTGTTGCAAATTTCTAGCTTGAAGTTAAACGTGCTGGGGCATCAAACCAATTAATATTGTTGCAAAACCAAACTAGTATGGAAGTATGATCAGGCTTCACTTAAAACAAAACCTCCAGTCACCTGCTGTAGGCCACATCAAGTTTGGCCTTCCAACAGGCCACCTGCGCTGCGGTGGCTTACGATAAAGTTTCGTTCTTTCCCAGATCCTGATCATCAAATCATACTTAGCGATCATAAACGGCGATCGTTAATTAAGTAGTTCCTGCAAGCATCAAACCTATAGTGTGTAGTTTTAGCCAGAACCGGTTGACACTTAAGTTGCTGTAGGTAGGCTTAGGATTTAATGAACATCAGCCAAACCTTCAGGACTTGCAAGTGCAGGTTTCACAAATCAAATCACAAAACTAAATGAGTGGGTTTACCCCAAATCGATAGTTTCACATAATGAAGCTGAACTTGCGAGTGCATCATCTCCATTCAATATTATTAATCAAACCAGTATGAAAGTTTGATCATGATTTGTCTATTAAAGCGCTTCGTCTTCACTGGATCACATGCAGTAGTCCACGGTCAAGTTTTGCCTTCCAACAAGTCACAAGGGGTTGCCCATGGTCAAACGTCGTCTTTACTTAGAACATATACTTCAAAACATACTTATCAGTTATAAACACTGATCGTTGTTTAATAGTTTCTGTAAATATCAAGTCTATAGTATCAAGTTTTATCCAAAATCGGAATAGTACTTATGCCACTCAAGGTAAACTTAATTCTTTGATAAACGTAAGCTAACGCTTGAGATTTGTAAACACATGTTTCATTATTAAAGTGCGCAAGCCTTTAATTACTAAACCTGTAAGTGCAGCATTTCCGTTGATATTGTTGCAAATCAAACCAGCATAACAGTGCTGTCAGGCTTTGCCTTCCTAAGAACTCCGTCCTCTCCCCACGGTAACCCACGATTCACTTCGCTTTTTAACAGGCTACCTACAATGCGCTACAATTGAAAATTTTTCCCAGACCCTAGACACCAACTAATACTTTTATCAGTTAGGAATGATGATCTATGATTGAATAGTTACTGTAAACATTAACCTTCTCACTTATAGTTACGTTAAACGCTGCGTCTAACACCAAACACGTTTAGTATTAGTTAAACGCGTTTAGTTTTTAACGGAGGGCTATAATTATGATCCCAAGTCTATGATTTTAGTAGCAGTCCGGTTTCGAGCGCGTAGCGAGATGGCCGACCCGGTCTCCGCCTGTGCGGTGATGCACTGAAGTTGAATAGTGAGAAGTAACCCTCCAGCGACAATTCAACATCCGAGTTGGGGGTTCGGATCGTTATTGCCATAACTCCGCCTGTCGTCACCCTACGGTAGTGTTTTATTTCTCAGCCTCATCCGATCGACTTGACAGGGGTGATAGGTCGCAACTTCACATCTATAACCAAGACTCCACTGGTGACACTCGAGCTTAAGGCTGAAATTCCTCTTTCGTCCATCTCCTTTCTCCTCCTATCATTTTCCTACCTAAATACTCCCGCAGCGCTAACTGCGAGGGGTTGTGATTCTGAAAAAACCGTTTTTTGGCCACGGGATGCTCCGGCGAGAACTGGATTGCCACAAATGTGGACAAGCTATAGAGCTGAACGTGAGGACCTAATCGTTCCGTTGTAGGACAATCGATTACTTTGCAGTGAACTATTCGCTAACCTTCGTGGACCCTAACGTCCACACAGAAAACTTTGGATGTTTGTGGAAGGACGCTAGGGAATCCATCCTTTGTTATTGAAGGAAAAAAGCACACTTCGTGGGTTATCTGGGGGAGTTCGTGTTTAAGAGGGTCGGTCTGGATACCAGGATCCATCGCTTCTCTTCAACTGCTGTAGAGCTGTACTCTCCGGCCCTTTTCAGGGCCACACAGCAATCTAAAAAAACTTCCCAAGTCTACGCAATCTACAACGATAAATACAAAAAACCTTCATGTGTTTTATTTATTTATTACACCCCAATCCTCAGTGATTAGGTTAGTTGAAGTTGCAGGTTTATTTCTTTTATGAATTCCACCCCAATCTTGCGAGGTGCCAAATTGAATGAATGAATTCACCCATGTTTGGGTGGGATCAATGTTCTCCAGGTGACTTAGGGAAATTGGGTTGGTACGCTGTCGGGGAGTAGTAGAAACGTAGCCGCGATATTATAGTGTCATGGCAGTCGTTGTGCTAGTGAACTGTAGAGATCGTCGATTTTCAAAGGTTTTTAAAATTTTCTACGTGTTTGGCGTCGGAAAAGCCTTTCGCCAGTGTCTTTTGATTCTCTGAATGCATCTACATGCATTGGTAAGGTTAAATTCATTCTGTGCTACTTTAATTCTAGAAGTAGCTCTATCGAGCTGTTTTCTCTGTTTTTGTTTTCTTTTGGTCTCATGGAAGATTTTTGATTTGATTTAGCTTTTTATCGCACCTTAGAAATTTTGTTGTTTAATGAAGATTTTCTTCGAAGCGTAAAAAAATAAATTTAATCGCTGTGGAGTGTTATGCAACCTTGTGAATTCCGTTCTATTCCCTATCGAATTATCTGACTTGGATTTTTGTCTTCGTTCCAAATGAAATCGCTAGTTGTAGTGCCTGTGCATCTGGCGTACTTCTTATCAGCCAGTTATACTTTATCAACTTGGCCGTTAATCTTTGAATTTCTACAAATTTAAATTTTTCATTTTTTGTAGTTTATCTTAATTTATTTAAATGCATTCCGATGAAATTAAAACTTAAGAAGCCTGTGTTAAGAGAGTTTGGTTTTTCATGTAGCTGTTACAGATTTTCTTCGTTCCTAATTACAGCGCTGTAAATGCGTCGTACCGGATCTCATGGTAGGTCATTTTTTTCTCTGACTCTTGATTAACGTTTCATGTTTCTGGTTCAGAAATATTTTTTAATTGTATCGTATGTTCATCAGTTTCTCTGTTTAAGAAATTTTTATTTGTAGATTTTGATTTTATATTTTATAACGTTCAATTGTATGTATAAATTGAATGTTTTAAGTGATAAAATTTAACTTATTTGTAGGAATTTTCTTTGAAAATTTAAATTATTTATTTTCATTCTTAGATTTACATCGTTTCTTAATAATTCTTTGTTTTTTTTTGGATTGCCTTACATATACTTTGTGAACTTTGTAAAATTTCTGGTAGATTGTATTGTTTACCTTTGGAAAAGAAGGTGCCCTTATTAATAGGTTCCTTCAATATATGTATTAAATAGATTTTCTGTGTTTTATTGAATTTATGACTCCTTTTTATCTCCAAGCAAAGCCACGTTACAAATGGTAACCTTTTGTACAAGTATATTATCAAAAGGGAATCATAAAACTAATACATCAAGTAAGAAAATATTCACAAAAGCTTAATCCAGATAAAGATATTCAAATATTTTAACTAAATATTTACAAGACAGATAAAGCAATATATTTACTACTTACTCCTAACTAAACCCCAAGATAACCTACTAATGGCTAGACGGTGAGTGTCTCATTTGTAACTGCTTCGTGAAAAAACGCTACAAAAAATTATTATGCAGACTTGAGAGGGTGATTGAGGTTATTAGAATTTTAGAAATGTTATATTTATTAAAAATTTTGACTAAACCAAAGAGAAATCAATATTAAAATTTAATTAGTTTCCTAAGATTTTGTTTTCTCCCTCAATACTTTGTAAATTTAAAAATATCCCTTCTTGACAAACTTCTCTGCTTTTTTAATTAATTAAATTAAACAGATCGAGTGTCCGTTGCTTAAAAAATTCAATTAAAGTTTTCTCCGATTGTATTATCTTTTATTTTCTCAAATTAATCCAGGATAACCGCAGTATCCTGACGCTATTATTATACTGCTGTCAAAATTCCGAGAGTTTTTATTTTAGTTACGGGGTAAATGAACGACGCTACAGCTATTTTATCTCCCACGTTTTCGCTTTGTTTTACTGTTTTTCGTATCTAAAGCGAGTAGGGGTGTTTACATGGGTCTCATCTAGCAACATAACAACTTACAGGCCGCTAACTCCATACTACTAAACACAAAGATAACAGTAGTTGCGATGCGGTAATAGTATACTTAGTAAACATAACCAGAATTGAATTACACTGATCCGTTCTGCAGGTATTAACGCTTAACTTTAGCAACCGTATTGAACAAAAACTCTCAGTTATCATTCTGAGTTACGAAATAAAAGAAGAAGAAGAAAAACGGAAATTCTAGAAAACTGACAGTTCTCCTGTCCTAACAGAAAGACTGCAGGTTGCTAGAATATCTCACGAGGGACCTTTACCAACATGTTTGACGTTTATAAAAAAATTATTTCCTCTACTTACAGATTCTCGAAAGTTTTTCTTAATAAAAGTTTTTTTGTATGAAATAGGATACGCTCCGTGACAGGCTTAGTGACTGAAACATCACCGTAATAAAACTTACCAAACGTGTTGTGTTGTCTATTTTACGCAGCATTCAAAATTTTATGCGATCTTACCTGAAACAACAGAATTCCATTAATATTTGATGAGAACTCTAAAGAATGCATTTATTTTTATTCAAATCACGTCGAGAAAAGAATTTCATTCAAAGTAGAAGTGAATATTCTCGTATAATGAGAAGATACTCCTTCATAATTTAAAATCTAGATTATGAGGCATCTCTTGGCTTAAAGCGTATATTACAATGATAATTTTATAAACAAAAAAAATGAATTTTATGCAAAGCGGGTTATTTAGCTTCTGACGCTCTCTTCCGAAATATTAATTCTAAGTAATCTATGTAATTAATTAAATTATAAAAGTAGAATTACCACCTGGCTACTATTTTTAAGCTAAAAATCGAGGGACTATCATCGTTAACTATCGACAGCTAATTCTAATAAATTAGCATGACCGTGACCTACCCTTATTCCGGCCGCAAAGTTATTTCCAAATTCAAGGGTTAAGGCGGTGTGCTGCCCTCGTAAAGATTAAAACCTTTTAGGTTTTTTGGAATATAGCTAGTAAGTTAGATGCATGCACATTGGAGGTATTTTTCAACATTATCGTTGCTTTCTTTATCCGGTGTTTTTGCTTTTTACATAGTAACGGTTTTTTTATAAACCGTTACGTATTATATTAAAACTTTACTCAAATTTATTTTTTCTAAACCTTTAAAAAAGCTTTCCAATTGTGATATTCTTCATTTCTCTTAGATTGTCACTTTGTTTATTTCTTAATGAAATTAATTTAATTCTAGTTAGTAAATTCTATTTGGTCTAAAATAATTCTATGGTTGCATTTTTATGTAACTCTGTGATGAATATCTGGAATCTATTGGTCTTACAAGTCACTTTTGTGATATTTCTATGAGATGTACCGTTTTCGAGTAAAATTGCATGCTATATTAAAGCTAGAATTTTAGACTTCCACGACAGAGAAATCGTAAAGGTTTTGTAACGTTATTTATTAAATTTGCTAAATATTCTACTACAACTAAGACCACCTGCTGGATTTAGTTTGGTGTAAACAACTAAAACTGTATGTGACACTTATTGTGTGTAACATTGTATATATTTAATCTGGTTGGATGAACTTTGTAATCTGTGAAAATGAAGCGCATTCATGCGTGCTTTTACAGTGACCCTCCTTTAAATGGATTCATTCATTTTTGCTGTTTATTTCGTAGAACTAATTTTAGATATTTATAAGTTATTTATGTATTGACGTCAAAGGTAATTTTAGATGATTCTGAAATATAAAATTGAGGAAAATCCTTTGACTAATCTTATCAGAAATATCTTTGTAGTCTTTATTGTCGTCTGTATTTTCTTTTTTGTCAAAGATCCAATTGTTGCAGAAATAAGACTTTCTTGGAAATTATATATTTTGCGTTACGCTGTGATACCCAAAAAAGAAGTGTGCAACACGTTTTGCTAATGAACTAGAACCCAAGAACATTTCAGTGGGAATTCATTAATCATTCCTACTTCACACTAAAGTTTAACATTCATGTAACTTCTACATGAGGAATGATTTGAAGTAAGTGTAATGTAGAATTTACAAATGTAATTCAACCTAAACAAACAACTTTTCCAAAGTAAATTAAAGAAGCACACGCACGCACTTATCAGTGTCATTATTTGTGAAATTTATACCGGCAGAAAAAAAAGCGCACATAAAAACCAAAGATAAAATAAAATCTTTTTACATTTTTAAGCTTCCTAAGCAAAATGCTTTATCTAAATTCCAGTCTATTGAACAATATTGCAAAGTGTATGGGTTATTTCCAGCGTCCAGTTTTATATATCATTTTTCATAAAGAACAGAATTGTTTACATATTTTCTAATAACTTCTTTCTAGTTGTACTAGGTAAAATGCAAATAAAAGTAGATAAATAATGACATAATTGCATGAATCATTATATAAACTTTACATGATCAGTAGTGGAGATAATTAAAAACAATGACTGCCTTGTTAAAAAAAAATAGAAGTAGTTAAGATCCTCAAATCGTCTATTATTATTATTGTTATTTTTGAGTTGAAACATTCTTGGCATAAATATGCCGGAATCTACTTACTTTTGGGCAAATTTGCCAAGAAGGTTGGGCTCGATACTATTTTTTTTTTTAATTCAAGGCATATAGACTTTATAAAGGTACAACAAGCTTCGCACAGATTCACAGTACATATTTGTACAGTTCTGCATTTGTGACAGGATCTCTGCAGATTGCAGCTTCTTTAGGTTGACGACCATTGAATTAGGTACCTCTCCTGCAGAGGAAAGTATCAGGGGCAATACGAAGACTCTTTCTTGATGCCACATCTATAAATCTAGTGCCTTTTTTTATCCATCATGATCACATCTGGGCGATTATGAGCTATGGTGTTATCAGTCAACACCGAACGATCTCAGTACAACTTGTAGTTGTCATTCTTAAAAACAGGACTTGAGTTGTACTTATAATAAAGGCTCTTCTCAAATATTGGTCCATACTTGTAAGCAAAGTGCTGATGGATAATCTTTGCAATTTGGTTATGACGCAATAAGTATTCTGTTGAAGCTAGAGTTGAGCAAGCCCCAGTAATGTGCTGTATAGTTTCGGATTGCTGATGACAGCGGAGCCATAAATCATTATCGATGTTGGTTTTTACTATATACTGCAAATACTTTTTTTGTATTTAGGACCTGATCTTGAATAGCTAACTTGAATTCTTCTGTCGCGGCAAAGATGTCTGCCCGCATTAACCACCCGTTTGAGTTGACAGAATCGATGTGTAGTTGGCAGAGAATATTAGGGCGACTTTCATGGAGGGCTTTAGATTTCCACGCTTCTCGTCGCTGCTGCATATAGGCCGCTTGAGTAGGCACCTCTGCTACACAAGTTGAGAGAAGTGTGATTATTGTCAGCATGTCTTATTGCAACGTGCAAGTTGGAACTCTTCTTAGCAAAATACTGCTGCAGGCTTCAATCTGCTTTTCACAAAACCTATGTAGATCAGTTAGCTCTCTGTCCTCGAGGCAGGGTCAGCCGCTCCAGGGCTCCCTTGGGATAGTGGTCTGTTGCTGTCCACTTGACCAGGCCAAACGTGTAAGTGAGAACCAGTACTGCATAAACATTAATCGTTTTGGATACGTTTTTGTCATTTATGTAGACTAGATTTTATTATACTGATAACTCTCTGAAGATAAGAGCTCTTGACTTGGCTACGGATTTCTGTGTAGTTCAGTCTTTGAGCCTGTCGAAGCCCAAGATAGACATAGTGTTCTTTGCTACTCATTGCCTCCATATACCTTCCGTCTGTGAGCTGAAAGCTTCTTTCAACCACAGCACCCCTCTCTATGCTTAGTCGTCTGCATTTATCAAGCCCAAAAGACATTTTTAATGTCATTGTAAAATTGCTCTACAAGCTTTAGAAGCTTTGTTTTTTTAATAGTGGCGTGCAACTTGATATCATCTATGTACAATAGGTGTGTGAGCTTATATTGTATAGCATGCATAGCTTTAATTAAAAATCCATACCCGGTGCTGTTGAGCATATAAGATAACGGATTCAGCGCTAGACAAAACCACAATGGGCTCAAACTGTCCCCCTGCTAAATTTTCCTCTTTATTGGAATGGCTTTTGATTGTATTTCACCTGCAGCGTGGAAGAGATATATTATTGTCTGCCAAGATGCCATCATATATATACCTAGCTTGCTTCATTACAACAGCATCAATAGTTATTTGCTCTTTGCATCCCCGCGAATTCTTAGCGCAATCTTTCTGCTCAATGGCTAATATTGAAAACTGCTCAAAGTGAATACATATTTTGTTAGCGAGGCAAGCTGTCAAGGTTTTATACAACGTACAAAGGCAGTATCGGCTTATATTTTGATGGATCACTAGTGTTGTTTTTATCCTTGGGAAGTAAAATTGTCTTTGCCTTAGTTAAGAATAGTGGTATCAACTACGGGTCTCTTAGAAAGTTATTGTAAAATCGTGCAAACTGCAGTAAGTTTCTTTAGCCAGTTAGGTACGCTATCGGGCCTTGCCGCTTTCCAATTGGGGGTCTTCTTCAAAACACTAGTAATGTCATTACTCTCGAATACTATCTCTGTCATTAAGGGTACATTTGCATTTCTTGTTATTTCATTTTTTTCCCAAAACTCTTCCACTTCCTCGGTAGGAGATGGTTGAGTTATTGGAGGTTGGTTACCATCTAACTGACGGTAAAAATCCTTTTGACTGCGGACAAACAACGAATTACTTTCTTTCCTCTTTTTCGACTCATTATATCTCGATTTAACTGCTAGCTTCTGCCTAAGTGTATCTAATATTTGTTCAGGTGTCGCATTTGGAGGATGCTGCTTAGTGTGCTGTAGAGCTCTGCGGTGCCATCTTTTATTACTTCTATTTCCGGCTATGTATTAAGTTATCCTCCCCAAGTCAGCACGAATCCCTTCAATACTTCGTAGCAAACGCCGTTTTTAAGCTGACACTTTTTTAGATGGTACCCGACTTGGTCTTCTCGTGTTTGCAGCAATCTTACCTTTACACTATCGCACCGCGGCTACAGCTGGTGAGTATATGATTGAGTGCAGTTCACAAACAAATTTTATATTATTCATCAAATGTGTTGGCAGCACCTTTTTATCAAGAACAGTCCTTGCCTTACTCGACGTTCTCAACGATTTTTGTTTAAGAATATCCGGTCTCGGTAAGGGATCTGTATGGTCAAACTTCACTAACGCCTTTTTAAACTTCTTAACTTTTCCATTGCGTCATCGTCTAATTGCTGCTTTTCTACCTCTTGGTCTGCGATAGAGTCGAAATTGTTCTCTTTCTCCTTCATTTCTTCCGCTGAAGCAAGTTGGCGATCAATTTGTTGAGGTTCTCATTGCCCACTTAAAGAAGCCTCAACTTGATTCCTTATTTGGGCTAATCGCGCTTCCGGGATAAAATTTTGTCTTACTGTTGACCAGCAATTCTTTGCTCTGTAACATTATGTTCAGGATATTTATCTATAAAAGCTTGGTATATCTGTTGTCTATAAGCTTCCATAATGGTTTCATTATGTGTAATCATGATGTGCTCATTCATTTCTATTGTCCATTTCATATGCTGCCTAGGGAGTTCAGCCGCAGTCGTTGACGCATTACTAGTCGTCAAAACACGATTAGCCGAATTGGTTGGTGGTTAGGTATTCATTGCCGGGTCTACATCGTGATCGAGCTGTCGATTCCCGTGCCGTCCTCGACCGTTACAGCGCCCGTCCAAGGTTGTGTTTCCTTGTCTTGAAACCAGACTACTTTTATATGGGAGGTTTAGCCGTATACGAGGTAACAGGAGTCCGCGGAATTGTCACATCCGTCACTCCATGAAATGCCCCTTATTTTAGAAATAAGAATAGAAATAAGGGTGAGGACATGCTTTTGGTTAGGTTTTTTTATTTCTAACCATACAGGAAGTTACAATGTTTTTTTCTTGTTAATTTTATCCAATACCAACCTTTGTTTTCTAAATTGAAAATGAAGAAAATGAGAAGATGTTTTAGCAAACAGTTCTGATAGATAACTGATACTAAATTGATTAGATTGAATAGGAAAAAGGAATGTATAACGAACAAAATAGAGAATAAATTAGAAAATGCTGTGTTATAAGAAAGCAGCAGTGGAAAAACGTTAAAACGAACGTCAAAACTATTAATGTGGAAGTTATTAGTTTTTAAAAATTCCTAAAATGACTATTAACACTAAAGAGACAACCGTAAGTTTCGTTTTTAAACATATGATGATCAGTTTTGGTATTTATAAAATTGTAAAAAATATTTGATGAGGATAACGCTTTATAAAATTGGAAAGTATAAAAATAGCAAAATAAAAGAATTTTTCTAAAATGCTTTTCTCATTGAAAGCAATATAAGAACAAAATACTCTTTATTATTTTTTTATTTGTTTCTCTAATAAATAATAAAATATTTTTATATTTCCAGACATTTTGAAATATTAAGTTGTAATATTTTATGACAACTTGTCGTTTATCTCATAATACTCCTTTCTATAATTAATTTTTTTCTTTCAAGTCGACCATTGTTTCCGCGTTCTTTGATACGTCAAATAAAAAGAAAGATTTACTTTTATTCCAAAACATTCATTGTACACTCTTTCCCGATGAAGTGAGACATAAAATCATTATTATTATTATACACAAACATAAATTCAAGCATCAAAATTTCGCGGTTATAAAACGGTAAAAAATTTAAAATTTTTATCGACATCGTTTTCTAATGACAAAACGTATACTTTCTCACTTTTTATGGCAACAGAAACATAAAAAGCTCTTTGTCATTTGAACTTTAGCTATTATTCTTGCTTTTTCTTTTGCAGCTTTCTTTCAAATTTAAGTTAAATGTCGAGAAAACCTTTCAATAGTTATAAAGAAAACGTAGGTAGATGGTTAGCTTCCTTAAGCTACTCCTTCGAAGTTTGTTAACATGGCAGAAGCGGATTTTCAGGAATTTACAGACTTTGCCAGTCAAAATCTATATGAATACGCATCATCACTTCCATATAAATTTAAAAATGTTTAGAAAAGCTAAAGGATATATTCTAAAATGTATCGAAAACATTCTTATGTGAAGAAATGGAATTTTTATGCGCCTGTAAATGCTAAAATATGCATGCGCACATTCACGATCTCGACTTTAAACGTATTCCATTTCTATGTATGCATTTAAAATATTTTTATTATTTTTAAAAAGTGCATTTGAAATCTTTTCAATTGATATGTTAAGTTTATAGGGACTATTACAGATGACAAAGTTATTTATAACACATTTTTAGCATCCCCCAATAATAAACATTCTTAAGTCTTTACTTTGTGTAAAGAGTTACAGAATTTATCAATGTTAATACGTTTAGCAAGGATCTATTAAACGAGATATTTTGGCGCAAACTTAAAATACATAGAATTAAAAAAGTATAAGTTTCTTTATAAATGGGTCTTAAAGTAAACTGACAGGATAGGTTTTTGTATTTGTTCATTGTTCCATTATTCTTAGGAAGGCCATTGTGATTAATTCTTCTTCCACCTTAGAAATTGGAAGTTCTTCTTTAGACAAGAATAGACTTTTTAGCAAGGGTAAAGATAAAGAATATATAAGATAAGAGGATAAGGATTCGAAATGCAAATCTAGAGCATTAACCATTCAGTTGCCATTTTGGTCTTTTTGAAGTACATCTTGAAATAATATAAATAATTTTGGTTAAGTTTAGTCGGTGCTTCTCGAAATTCTTTATCTGCCTCTTTAAGATTGAAATCATTATCAGAATACAATTCATCTGAGAAGGTTTTTCTGAAGACGAGTTGTCTCAAAACAGGTATGAAACCATCCTTTGTCAAGTCCAGAGCAATTTCTGTATAGATAGCTCTGTTTGTCATACTCATGTAAACATGACCTCATAACGCAGCTAAGGAATGCTGTACTCACATGTGCCATTTAGACGAATCGCTAAACATGTGCAACTGGATTATACTTTTATTCCGGTTCAATGTGCAGAATTGTCAAGAAATTTTGAATTTTCTTCGAATCTTCTAGCCAAAGGTGTCATTTATAATTTAAATCTTCATTTAGCTGATCACCTCAATCTAACTGTAGATGACAAACATCTTTCAAGTAAAATTTTCCTTTGTATAATAAAATATCCCTGACGTCTCAATGGATCAAACACTATTATGTCCTGTCTGACTTTTTGGATGCCATTACATTCCGAAAATTTTCTCTGATTGTTCTTTTTTGGTTACTATTCAACATTAAGTCAAAAGTTTTCTTTCCCGCGACTTTTAAGTGTCTTCTACTTCTTTGAAAGTTTCTTGTTTATTACAGATTCATTATAAATGTGAAATCCACCTTGCATGTAGGTATACGAGTATGACTCCTCTCATTAATTTTTTGACTTCTCCTTCTGAATCCCCAAGGTAATCGTTGATGTAATGATCTTGAAGTATTACTGCTACAACTTTATAAAATTGAAATCTAGTTCCTTTGACATTCTTATCTTTGACATCTTGCGCATAGGAGAGTCCATAAATTAAATCAAAAAATTCTACCTGTAGCTAATAAATCTTTGGTTCTTGAGTTCTGTCCAATTTTCAATTGAGAGACCATTGAGCAGCCCTGTCTTTTTTTCGAACTGCAACTTGCAGGAGGCTTTCCTCTGTATCAATTGTACGTAGAGGTCCAATTAAAAAAAATCATGAAGTCTACATCCATTTCTCATTATATTTAATTCCCCGAAGTCAAAGATCGCTTTTCACGTAGTTTCCTTTATTTCTAGTCCTATATTTTTTCTATTTGGTGTTCCAAAAGGAGTGCACGATGAATACATTGCAATTATTTTTGAAACTGCATGAACAAACACTTATTATTGTGATGAGTGATGACTCGTGACAAATATGGGAAAAGTTTTGCAGAAACAATTCACAGAATATTCGCTCGACATAATGTGTTGAATTATGAGACAATTCAATCATTAATCAAGAAATCCATGCTAAATAGTTCAGTTGTACAGTAGAAAACATCAGTGAGTCATTGTACCGGTTGGTCTCCTGAAAACACTGCTGAAGTGACTCACAGTGTTGCCGAGAATCTAGCAACCTTGATTTGCCATGGTTTACAGCAATACAAACTTTGATAAGCACTATGCAGCAAATTCTGGCAAAGAAATCTGCATCTGCATGCATGCAAGATTGAATTGACTCGAAAACTTAAGCCAACAGGTCATGAGCAGTGCTGTGCATTTCAATTGGATTTCTCAAAAGAAAAAAGTGAACAGCCAGTTTTCAAAGTTACTTACAACTTAAGAGATATGTAAGTAAACAAGACTAACGGATTTGAGGCGCAGAGAATCCTTAGGTGATTCATTAGAGGACGGAGTGACTGGGCCGTGCTTCTTCAAGGATGCGGTCGGATAGTGAATGGCTACGTTATCACAACATGATAATAAAGTTTTTATTACATGAATTGGACGGTAAACACCTGAAAGATATGTGATTCCAGTAGTAAGAGGCGACCTGCAATATCTTTCTTTGAAGTTTTGTGAAGTATCAGGTCCACAAACCAACAACTTGTAAGCTCAAGAATGAAATTTAACGCTTCATTGGCAAAATTCAGTCTCAGTTAAGCACAAATGTAATTGAAACTCTTGCCAACAGAGCCAGAGTGTTCCAGTAAAGTCGTAGCAGTCAGTTACAGGTTACTGTGTTCCACACTTAATAGAAATTTGTATGCTTTATCTTAAAATAGAAATTATTAGTACTTTTCAAAAAATCTTTGTTTTATTAAAACCCTTGTTGAAATACCCTTACAATACTTTCTTCCAAATTCTAAATGCTTATCTGTTTTCTATTCGGTACAATTTAGATGTTTTATTGCTGTTTTCTTACTTTCTGGAAATTTTATGCCATCATCCGTCTTCTTTCAATAATCCTAGCCATTAGGAGCTTATTAAAGCCATTGTTCTTTTACTATATTGTGTAAAAGGTTTAGATCATCTTAGACATGTTTGCTTAATTTGTGATTGTGTTCTTTGACATTACCGGAGGTAATCCAGCCTAGTAAAGTAGAGCTAATGGTTAGACCATTCCAAGGGCAGTTGACTTTTTTAGTAACGATAAGTGGTTAGTTGCCTTGTCCAATCAACAGTAACAGTTTTTCAACTAATTATTGTGTACTTTGTGGATATTCTTCGAACTGTTTGTCTAAATAGGTCTAGTTCACGGTCAGTTCTTCCGCGACGTAATGTGTATGGTTTAGCTTTAGAAGAATCTTCATTGGTTTTCCTGTTCTTCGATTACAGAGTTTATCTAGTGCAGTGTAAAAGTTCATCGCATCCATTTAAACTAAATTTGCCAGCTACGTCTTCAGAATTTAGGCTTACTGCAGAAGCATACGTCTTAATAGTTTCCTTTTCTTTTTGCCAGGCTCAAGCTTCTCCAAATATTATCTTCCTCTTTTATTGCTAGCGTCACTTCTTTATTTTTATATTTACCTCTTCCTCCATTCTATATATCTTCTTTTAAATATTGGTGTCTGTAGAGATGATGTAGCATTAGCTTTCTTCTCCAGTCAGTTCCTAGATACGACGAATTTTTCACTTAACTGTTTTATGTTGGCAATTATCTCTATCCACATCACTTTGTAATTTAAAGGTATTTTATTGATTAATTGTTTAATGAAAATTGGACTTCTTAAATAGTCTCTTTCATTAAGGGTCTCTTTTGTCAATGGCAAATTTCTGATTTTGTTTGAAAACTCTTTTAACTCATTTTGGCCCGCTGTACTCATCTAACAATTTTTATTATGTGACATCTGTTGGCAGTTTTGCATATTTAGTCGACTATACAGGATTCTTTTTTCATAAACTAATGTAGTTTGTTCCATTACCTTTAGTTGCTTTTCCGGTATAACCTAAAATCGTGTCTAAACGTATGTGTGTATATTTAGCTCCTTTTAGTACTGCCGGTTTATTGCGATTTATTGCGTAGTTGTTTGAGTACGGCAAAAATAACTCAACGTTCTTGTTTTTGGTACTTATAAATTCGAGTTTGTTTTTATTGAAAAAAGTATCAGCATCTTGGTGCTGCTATACTGGACAACATTCAAGACGAACAACAAAATGTTGAAATCGTTGTTATTCCACCGGACACGGACTATCAAACGGATGTGGAAGCATTTAAAGAGGACAAGTCGAATTGTTTCCATTAGATGACGAGATTTATGACTCTGAAGATGATGTACCTTTGGCAGCACTATATGACATTGTAGAGACATTTCTAAAAATACAAAGCGACGAACTGTAGATAAAGAACCTGTATGGACAAACCAGATGATGGATATAAGTATGAACCAAAGCAATCGCTATTTAGAGCAAGAGAAACAAATGAAGTCTGAATTAGAAAAATTAAGCCCAGTTGAACATAATAAAGCATCTAGTGAAGAAAAAAAAAAGACCACGCAGTTACTGTAACAGAAGAAGACTTGAAGGTTCTTATTGGCATTTTATACTTTTCGGGATATCATCGCCTACCAAGAGAGAAATTATATTGCTGTGTAGACAAAGATGTAAATGTTTCAATTGTTTCCTATTCTATGAACCGGAACAGATACCAAGAAATAAAAAAGCTGCGTTCTCTTATGCAGAAGCTAAACAAAAATTTTTTTGCAATGGAGAATGTTTAATGAAAAACTGTCAATAGACGAAGCGATGATAAAGTATTATGTCAATATCCCTCTAGCAATTTATTATAGGAAAGCCAATTCGATTAAGTTACAAAAATTGGATGCTTTGCTCTTCTACAGGAGTTTGCTACAAATTCGACATATATTGTGGTGCCAAGCCGCATATTTCCTAAGCAAGAGCTGGTGATTTGCTTCTAGGTTTCCAAGTAGTGCTTAAATTACTTGAAGCTGTTACTGAATAACCATTGATAACTATTTCACAAGTTTTCGTTTATTTAGTACCTTGAAAGACGGAGGCAGTAAAGCTACTTGAACCGTAAGAGACAATCACCCAAATAAATGTCTGCTGCCCAGTGAAGGAGAGATGAAGAAGAGAAATCGGGGGTATTTTGAGTTTTAGTACGAGAAAGATCAACTGCTGTGTCACAATAGCTACAAATTATGACGCAATTACGCCGCTTTCGAAGACGAAATGTTGATCCAAAGAAAAACAGGAGAAGATTGATGTGGCACAATCGAGGGTGTCCAGCAACTACAATTCTGTCGTGGGAGATATGGACCTTCTGGGTCAGTCTGTAAATAACTACCGGGTTACCATTCGGGGTAAAAGATGATGGTAGGTCCTTTGGACACACATGCTAAACGTGACACTAATAAATGCTTGAAGGTTGCATTTTAGAAAATGTACTAAATATTCCAAGTCGCTATTAAACATACCACAAGGCATTGTGAAAAACAAGACTGGCCACTTTCCAAAAAAACTAAATCGCCAGCTGAGATGTCGTGTGTCATTTACGCTCTCGATGGAATTGCATAACCTGTACAGCCACTTTTTGTATAGAAAGAGATTGTTTTGTTAAGTTTCATACACAATAGTTCTCGTTATTCAAAATTTATAATTAAAGTCTAAAAGAAGGTCAATACATTTCCATATTTCAGAGTAATATTTAAACACTGCTATGGTTCCGCCGTACTCATTTAAGTACACCCTTTTTTTTCAAAAATGTTTGAACCAAGATTGATAATCATAACTATATATGTTTGTTTGTGTTAACAGTTACAGCTATGAAAATCTCATAAATCATCTTAAGTAGATTCAACTTAAATAAATATTTAATTGGTTATTCACTGATGATTAATACGCAACAAATAGGCATGTGCTTAGGAAGGAAACAAATAGTTCATGAGCATATTATAAATTACTATAGACTGATAAATATCAACTAAACTTAAAATTTTTTGTTTAAGTAAAGAAATAGCCGGATACTAAACAATATTATTCAAAATAATTATGGTTTTTTTAAATACTTAATACGATCTCATTTACCTAGATTGAAACTCATTCAATCAATCGTTTGTTTTTTATTAGAAAAGCTAGAAATAATTTAAATTTGGAAATTTTAAACTGAAATTTTATACTAAGTGTACAAAGAGACTTAAATCAAAAAATAATTTAAAAGAACATTGAAAGTTAAAATTAATTAAAGACAGTCTTAATAATAATGACGTACATCTTAAAATAATTTTTAATTCTCAACTCAAAAAAAAAGATAAAGAAACACTAGGGCTTAAGTTTCTACAATTTAGATTTTGTGTGTGGAATGTTTGTAAAAAATCCGTAAAACGCAAAAAGGTTTTATTTTAGCAGAATATCATATAAAATGAAAAATATGTAATATCACATTCACCCTGTATAATTTCCAAGCAAGAAATCCCTGGGGGAGTTACATTTAGAAATCTTGCCCTTCTAGTTTTACCTAACAGTGAACGTACGAATTCCAAATTAAAACAAAGAAATAAAGAAATAAAGAAGTTAAAGGCATAAAGTAAATATCAAGCATTATTTTCAGGTTATTCTTTCTAGTTAAAATCCGTTCGGTTCTAAAAGTGTGCACTACCAATTAAAATCGAATGACATTTGGGTGTGAGGTTCGAGTTTAATGTGTTTTCTGTCATGAAACAGAAGGTTTAGAAATAAAAGCGAACAATGTGGAGTATTTTCTTCTTTTTCTTCTACCCTAGATACCTGTTCGAATATTGACACATAACACTGAAACACGGTGCTGCCTGTTACCCGGGTAACACCAATGACTGATAGGACTCAAGTTTCCTCTGCGTATAACAGACGTTGGAGAAAAGCAAACAAGAGTGGGCGAAAATTTTTTACATCTCGACACGACAACGGTAGCCTTATTATGCAGAGAGATGAATAAAGCCAGTAAATAAAAAAAAACAAAAGATTTGTCGTTTACATACTATTAACGGGTATAATAGAGAAAATTTTTTTGTTAGTCTGGAATTTGGAAATTTCTGAAATTCGTATTAAAGAGTAAAGTGTTTACCTTTCAAGTGGTTTATATATAGCACCCTAATTGGAGGGCAATTTTATTCAAAGAGATATTGAATATGCCTCGTCTCATTTAAGAGCATAATAAATATCACTCCAGTAAAATCGTTCAAGTGGAAATTAAAAATATTGAAATTACCTCAACAGAATCACAATTTAATTTTTGCCCTTTAAATCAATTTAACGTTATCTGCGGCGCTCTTACGCTATATTCTGTAAGCATGCCATACAGAATTAACTGTAGATTTATGTCACTCAAGAGAATTCTATTTACAAAACAATTGTATATCTCTCTTTTTTTCGTTCTGCGATACTCCGAACGTCCGAATTATGTATAAAACAATCTAAACGATGATAAATTTAACCGAGAGTAGTATTTTGCAATATAGTAATTATTCATTTTTTTAATTTTAAAATGTAACTCCTAGAATTTTATTTTCATATTCCAGTGTAGTTTACATTTGACATAATCAAGTACTTCTTTGTTTTTAATTTAAAAAATTAGTTTGAGTAATTTATTTAAACATCTCTCTTCTTTTACAAAGAGAAGCAGTTCTAACTGAGAATTAAGAAATACTCTTAAAATCCTTTATTCCCTAAGCTCACTCAAGTACATTTGTGCTTGAATTTTAAGAAAGAGGAATTACATAATTAATTATGCGCTTGACTAATCATTTTCCTTAATTATTTTCGCGAAAAATACTAATTGCTTACGTCAAAGATGAGACTATAAAATTACTCTCTTAGTTTTATTAAAAGACATCATTATTCAATATTAGCTATTTAAAATTGCCTTCGTATTTCAAGCTTTATCTTTCCTTTTTACAAACATAGATCGATAGTAGTAGGTATTTAACACATCAGAGCATATTAGATGTATGTGTATGATGAAAGAAGATAAAACGATATAATGATGGATTGTACATGACCCTTTTCAAATTTTAAAAATAAAATAAAGCTTGGCTGAATTTAAATTGTTCTTTCTATCTGATTAATTTTATTTTAATTTGCAACAGAAATATTAAGCAGTCAATAGCAATCAATAAATTACAAACATTAATATAGAAGAATTTAGACATTTATTATTATAAATTTGCTTTTATAACTTAATTTTTTTTAGCATCGCCAGCTAATCAGAATAATAGTTTACTGATGTCTAAGACGGTCGGCCTATTCAAAGTTTTAAAGTTCATCTGGTAAAGACTAAGATAAGAAAACAAATGATTGTATCAAACGCTCAAATGCTGAAAGATATAAATTTAGACACACGTACGTCTTCTTGTTTATTGTTTTAACTTCCTGGGATTGTGCCAGCTGGACGCTGTCCCGAGCCAAGTTGGTTTTAACATAAGCAAATCTACATCTAAAATTTCACCGTGTATTAGTGCGCAATGTGTTTAGTTATATGTGTGAACCCGTCTTTTAACACCTGCGGACTCAGAAATTTTTCCGCCTTGACATGCTACAAGTTCCAACGGGCAAAGAATGCTCCATTATGCAAACAGGGATGTTCGTTTCACCATCTTCATTTCACTTATATTTAGTACAACTGCGCCTAGTTAGGCGTGGCTTTTAAGTTTAGTTAGTTTGGCGTGTGGGAAAAGCAAGCGAAAGAGTAGAGATCCACCCTCAAGCGTAATAAGTTTGTTTAATCGAAGATATTTTAAAACTTTTTGCGAGTGGATAGGAGTAGTGTTACAAGTCTTCATTTTATGAGCAAAGTTGTGTTTACTTCAAGTTTGTTCAATTAAATGTGGGTTCGTGCGTGTGCGACGCGACATTACCTTTATTTTAATTTTGAAGATCTAGTAAATATCGATTGTGTTTGAGTATATCAAACTTTCGTTGATGGAAAGCCGTTGCTGAATAACTATCTTGTTTTACTTGCAACTGGCAGTGTTGATTTTGTGAAACTTTGTGTACACGAGCGTACCGGCGTTTTATGCTTAAACAATTCTTCCTGAATAAGAAAAATATTTATGCATACTGTATTGTGCATTGAAACAAGAAATGGTCATCGACCTCAAGTACATTTTAGAGAAAAGTTACCGTTTTGAGTCCACATCTGGTGGGCATCCCATAAAGACTGGATACCAACTGTTTGATTAAACTTAAGGTAATTCTAAGTTGATCATTTTTTTATTGGTTATCTTTGTTTGTGTATTATAATCAGTTACATAGGTAGCTTTGTAGGTAAATTTTATAATGACGGATACCCAAGGGTCAAAATCTTAGCGAGCTTTTGGCTTCTTTTGTTTTTCTATGTATGTAAATCAGACGGTGAAATTTTGTATTTGTTGTTTTTTTTGGCTGTTATACCTTAAGCGATCTAGATTTATTATTGACAAGGTTGCAAACTTAATACCTTTACATTCATGCTTATGGTTTCTGACGTACACGGTATTGCTTTTTTTTTGTCAAAACCTGTCGTTCTTTATGAAATATTTTATTTTCATTTATCAATAAACAGTCAGATATGAATATACTTTAATGTTTTATATAATTATTGTTACTTCTCTTTTCAGGTAATGTAAACATATACATAATACATATACGCTCTGATAATATTGTGCAGGCATTGTGAATCAGATACTTGGACCAGTGAAAGACGAGCTGAATAAGTAATTTTCTTTGTTTTTATAAGCAGAATTTAGATTCATCATTACGAACTGGAGTGGTTGACGACCATCGTTTGCTTTGTATAAGCTTGTCTTGTAAGCTAAGTTGAGCAAACCGCTGGGAGCCGTTTAAGCAAAAATATTAAGACTAAGATGTTATAAACTCTCTTGGTAAGTTTAAAGAGAACTCAAAGTATACAGTGTTCATGGCTATCAGGGAGTTCTATATATTATACAGATGTGTAGAATATTTCCTGGTGAGCAACCACACCAGGGAATGCAACGATCTTGACATGATTCCTGGCGCCCATACCGGTTTTGTCATTCTAAATTGATAGGTGAGTTTGTTTTCGATCTTAATTTAATTTATGTTTTGAGCTGCTGTGTGCACGGTCTTAGTGTCTTAGTCTGATCGGACGGTTCTAAGATCCACGTCTGTGTGCATTCCAAGCATCATAAAACTGGTTTTGTGCTCAAAATATTTCAACAAGTCGATATATTTTTTAAAAATTATCAAATCTAAAGTTTTTTAATGAATTAGTTGCGTGAATAATAATAAGCCGGATGTAATTAATGAAATCATTGCCTGCACAGGTTAGAAATACATGGTAGAATTAGGTTTATAAATTATTATTATTATTACGTGACTTCTTGAACTTTAAAACCTTACGATAACTTAGCGTAGATTTGGTCTAGATACAATTATTGCGAATTTAAAGATTGTAAGCAACTAACCGAAAATTTCCTTAAATAAAGGAAAAACATCCAAAAGATGCATATTGTCTTCCCACAAATAAAAATTCGTGCAAGCACTGACTAACATACCTCCAGACGATCGTTTCGTCCTAGTTTGGACTTATCAGTACATGATAATGAGAGTCAATGCTTGCCCGCTTCATACTGGTTATATACTAAACATTAACAGTATGAAAATATTAAGGCGCCATCTAATAGCAACGCCTAAAGTTGTATTTCAAATGTCCTCCTTTGTTAGCATAACAGCTAGTTCTATATTTTTGTGTTACATCCGTTCCGGCTTTCTTTGACTTCAGATTGGTCTAAACATTCTTTAGACTAGATGTTACTATCAGAAGAATGTAACAGCTTGTCTACAGTATTTCCATTTTCCATTTCACACTTATTTTGACTTTACAGTTTTATCGATGTTTACTTGATTTCAGCTGTTGCTGTTGTTCTAACACTTCCAGGGCTGAGTTGGCTCATATAAAGACAAACGTATTAGCAGAAACTAATCTTTAAGCAGTTCAACCAAACAATTTAATATGTAGTTTTGACGTTTGAGTTGTAAAATATGCGAATATGTTTTGTCGATATACAAGCCAATTTGGCCACGAGGGCCAATTTGTCCACCCCTGCTTTAATGGCAAGTTCATTTTTGATAAAATATTTCTGTATTCCGTTTTGACAGTATTTTGCTCTAGCAATTGATGTGCCACATTTTTATCGACTTCTTACAAAACCTCGATTGATGCCGCTGCAATTTAAAAAAAGCCTAAAGACTTCTGTCTTGAAATAATTATGTTAATACGAGGGTTGTTTCAAAAATAAAGTTCCCACATTTTTTCCTTGCTTATTTTACTTCAAAAGTACATTTTTGGAAAGCCTGTTCTTTCCGCTATTTTTCTACAATATTGCCATTTTTTAGACGCATTTTTGTAGACGAGCGATCCACTTTTGTAGACTTGCTGCATAGAAGTCCGCCGCCAAGCCCTCGAGGAACCTGGTAACTTCTTCTTTCACTTCATCGTCCGTCTCAAATCGTTGTCCACTCAAGTGATCCTTTAATTTAGGGAATAAATGATAATCACTTGGTGCTAAATCAGGGGTGTAGGTGGGATGGTGAATGACCGTCCAGCCAAATTTGTTGATCAAGTCCTGGGTTTGACGTGAGACGTGCGGACGCGCATTGTCATGATGCAACCTTACGCTTTCGGTCAATCTTCCCCTTCGCCGATTTTGGATAGCCCGCCGAAGTTTTCTTAAGGTTTCGCAATATCTTTCCGAGTTTATTGTGGTCCCTTTAGGCATAAACTCGGTAAGCAATACATCCTTTTGGTCCCAAAACACCGTAGCCATGGCTTTTCCTGCAGAGAGTGTCTGTCTAAACATTTTCGGTTTAGGCGAATTGAAGTGGCGCCATTGTCGGGATTGTTGTTTTGTTTCGAGAGTGAAGTAGTGGCACTACGTTTCATCACAACTAACAATTGAGTCTAAGAATTCCTCCGTGTTGTCGGTGCATTGTTGCAGAAACTCCTGGGCACAGTCGACGCGTTGCTGTTTGTGGTTTGCTGTAAGTATGTGCGGGACCCACCGCGCCCACACCTTCTGGTAGCCCAATTTCTTGGTCAAGATCCTGTCAATGGAAAATTCAGAGACCTCAGGAACCTCAAGAGCCAGTTCCCGGATCGTGATTCTCCGATCTGAGAGCAAAATTCGCGCAATCTTTGCGACAGTTTCATCTGAGATCGATGGTCTCCCGCTTCGTTATTTATCGTGGATGTCTGTGCGGCCGTCCGAGAACTCCCTGCACCATTTGCGGACGTGTTGAACGCTGATGCACTTTTCACCATAAATTTCACTCAATTAGCGATGAATTACTATAGGTTTTGACTTTTTGGCGTGCAAAAATCGAATCACTGCACGGATTTTACACCTGGCGGTGACAGAAATTGCGGGCTCCATTGCGAATGGCTGTCAGGCCGGTACTGAAAGTCTCAGCAAAGCTTTCAAGATCGGGATCTGGAGTGGGGAAACCTTATTTTTGAAACAACCCTCGTAGAAAACCTTTATTAACCTTTTATGTGCAAGGTATTTATAAATTTTAGTCACAGATATACAATGTTTGACCTTGATAGGTAAAACCGCCTCGGTATTGAAAAGGGAGAAACTTTTAGTCATGGTATTTTTTAGTATCAATCAGAAATTCTAAGTAGGTGATACTTAAGAAGGTATAGAAAAGTAAATGCATTTTTCGTATTCTCAAATCAACCCTAAATATGAAACTTGATTATTTATGAAAACAGAAATTGCCCTGTGGTCCCATTTTTTGAGATGAGGATATTGAAAGTTCATGGAAAAGTGTCTTTCGGGATGGAATGGCTTATTTTGTCAGATACAAATTTCCGGTATGTGCAAACGTTGTAAAGTGGATCCTCTGTTGACAGTTCTTATGACTCTGGTAGTCTTCCGTTCCGCTGGTGATCGAGATACTGTCTCTCACTGTCATCCCGGAATCACCTTACATTATCGGAAGGACGTCGACATACTTCTTAATTCTCCTTCCAAACGCTTTCCTGGACCCAAATCTGGTAGCATTTCAGCCTTGAATTCAACCTCTCTAGCTTGTTCGTGTGAAGGTATGGTCCTGAAAGCTGTTTGTAAGCCCCAACTAAACAAAATTGTTTCTCCGTCACATGGTCAGAATCAGCCTTGTATAACATCACATTTCACTGCCTCCATCTGCCAGTTGTGCCGATGACCTCTATCTTAGTCGACAACAACCCATCACGCACTTTTTCTTAATGCAACAACCACCACTAAGCGCACTCCATCATTTGACCGAATAGATGCCGGTACCACCAACAACGATGTAATCAGCCTCAAAAGTAAATATGTCCTGCCAAAAAGACATCATCACCAGCTCGTTCAAAAAAACTCCAATGGGATAATCAAATGGCCGCCCGCCTTCGGCGGGAAAAATCTAAACTACTCCTGTACTTTTTTATACTTGTTGTTTTTCTCTAAATGCAACGGCGCGACGTTTGAGTATAATTTTTCAAGCTCACTTCTCTAGAAATTTGTTACTAACAGACTGCAATAGGGTGATCTTAGAACTTACATTTACCTGAAACAATAAAGCTGGCCTTGCCTTTATGATGATATTGACAATTTCGGGTAGAAAAAAAGATTTGAGAGACTTTACTAAAATATTTGAATAGGTCTTTGTGTTATATGCGTGAGAAGTTTCAGTTTACAAGGCTGAACCACAAACATAAAAATAATAATGTTCCAGATTTCATTCTAGAGCTGAAACTGGAGTAGCAACTGATAATTTTATAAATAATCCAACTGTGTAAAGAATTCTTATTATGAATGTAAAATACTTAGTTTTAAATTAATTTTAAAATTTGATTATAAATTAGAAATGTGTATTTGTGTACTGCTACATTTTTATAAAAGATTATATGCTAGGTTGCTACACGAGAGATTTTTTCTTATATAATAGGATCTAGTTGACTTTCAGACCAAGCCAAGTGGTTTCATAGTGAACATCATAAAGACGAAGGCCTCTAGGTAAGTACTTTTGTTGCCTCCATTTCATTATTATTTTGGACTTGGTACTTTTTCATGCGCTTTGTGAAAAGTGTTTTTTCAAGCTATTCTATATTTGTTGAATAAATGTTGTTGTTAACATGGTGTTTGTACCTTTCCTAAGATACGAATCCCCAACTCAAAATAACCATTTGAGTCAGATAGCATCATTAGTCTTGAGTTGAAGCTATCTATATATGTATTTATTTGCCTTCTTTCCTTTAAAATGCAGAAAAGACCTAGAAAAATACTAGAACAATCGATAGAGAAAATAAATGCATTCAGATCTCGATTTAGAATTGTCATCCTCAATTTACGTTTTAAGTTTAATCCATTTACTGATTCTATTTGTTAGACGTATAAAGAAAGGAAAATGACTTCAATTTGACTAGTGCAGCTACTAGATCTAAATCTAATGTAGTTAACTCTAATCACTCTTCTAATAATTGTTTTGGATTCTTGAAACAATTTAGCTTTTCAAATTCAAATCCAGTTGTTTGTTGAGAAAAATGATATTTCTACCATCAGCGTTCAATGTATTATTCATAGTATTGTTTTACTAGTACGTAACAAACAGACAAACATACAATTTCCAAATAATCAAACATTTGTTCAAATACAAAATTCAGATCTCACAATTATTGTTGGCAAACATAATAACTAATATAACTAAGCAACTAAGATGCTTATCGTTTGTCTCAAATTCATCATTTCTTGTTAGTTTATGTTTCATCATGTTGTTTATGTAAGCAAAATTTAAAAATAATTTCAATAGAAATTAATTTTCTAAATCTCTAAATAATCCGTCAATCAAAAATCAAGAATTTCAGATAATTTCAAAATAAATTTCCACTTTTTCTCACAAGATTGTCGGTGTGATTGAAACTGCTGTGCTGTTTTCAAGTTTGCGAATGCCATGAATATAGCAGCTATTTTAAGTCCGTGTTTCCTCAAATAATCGATTGCAGTATAAAAGAAATATCGGGGATGTTGAAAAGTTTCTCCGCATTCTGTTTTTTCTTTTAATTCAAAAACGGAAGGTCAAACAGTGCGATTCGATGAAATAATGAGAGGATATAGCCTTATTGGATTCAGAGCGCGCTCTCTTTAAACCGTTCCGTGCCTGGAAGTATTTAGCAGATAAAAAGATATAGAAGAGAGGGATAAGATGATTCTAAATGGAACATCGTGTCTCGAAATCCTCGCTTCGGGAGGTGATCTTTAGTTGTAGTAGGAAGAATCGATTCTACACATCCCTTGGGCTGCACGTACCACTCCCCAAAACGCGGAATTTACAAGTCCTCTGATGGATATTGAATCTGAACACGAAATAAAATTAATCTCGGCCTTTTTCCGTAAGAGTTGTGTCACAAAGACGCATCGCTAACGCCATTTCCATAAATTTCATAAAAATTATGGCCCTTAAGATTAAAGGCCGTAAAACAGCTGACTGCTGCGTAAAAGCCCAACATAATGCAAAGTAAATGGCCTCACAGTGTTTAATAAAGGCGTTGGAATATTTTTTTTGTCGCCTGTCAAAACCAGCAACGTATGTTGTCTTACACAATATCGCCTATGGCTTCGGCCTGGACGCTGGACCAGAGATCAAAAGCATTAACTTGAACTTTTTTATGTTACATTTACAGTGGCCCTATAAAAAGTATGAAGAATAATAAAGAGAACACGTTAAATACATTTTGCTATAAATTATTTTCAAAGCTATAAAACTTTTTTAAAAGCATCTAAGGATAATTAATTCGGGAGTTTATAGGTCATGGTTTTGATACTCCGAAGGTGCTCTAGAAATATATCATAAAAAACAAAAGGGAAGTAGCTAAAAGTCCTTAGCAATAACGGAAAACCTCTTTTAGGAGAAATATATTGATGATTTGTCGGTAAATAAATCGGGAGATATACAGAAATTCTTTTTTCGATCCGATAACACCTCGAAAAGAATCTAAAAATTCCCCAACACATTCCTCTTAAGTTCAAGAATTCCGGAAACGGAATCTGTAACAAGGTATGCGTGTTTTTTGAACTACGCGGAAGATTAGGGGCTCTCAACAGCTATATCAAGTATTAACCTTTTAGTGGCGATTTCCCAATAATCCGAACATCTTCAGCTTGCATCACACCCGGGGTTTTTACGGAGTATTCTTAAAAGTCTGCAACAAAATGCACTTAATTCGAGTTTTCTCGCTGATTTTTGTATCATTTAGCTGGCTACTTTATGAGCTGCGATTAAAATTCATCCTGACGTTTCAGTTAAAATGTTACTCTTGATAACAGCAAAAATCATAGCTCTGATTTGTATTCTGTGCACGTTTGTATGGCGGAGATGGGAAAATACTTTAATACGCTGTTTGATATACCAAATCCGAAACACTTTGAAAATTATCCCTTGAAAACGTGAAACCTAAAACAAATTAGAGATTTTAAAATGTTCGCAACATAACCCAAAAGTGCTTTACCAGCTTCATAAAAAGTCGGATTTTAATTATGTAGTAGCTGTAGTATATTACAAGAATGAAACGCCATACGCAACACTTGATGAAACAATTGTTATAGCAGGTCGGTTAGAATTTAAACGTTTGCCAATAAAACAAGTCGCGGTAAAGGAAAGTGGTCGTTAATTCACTGCTATTTGGTAAATGTAGACGGTTTTAAGGGTTGTTCGTAACAAATATCGCCAATATAATATAGGCCTTTAAAATATGGACGCGCCTCTGATTAAACGCTAGATTAAGGAAATAAATCTAAACGCAATAAAGAATATCGGCTATATATTTGGCGGGTGAAGTAACAGATTGGGTACTCCATTACTAACGGAAGATCTTGCTCAGAAAATTATAAAATGAAATAGGATCCTGCGTTACTTAAAAATATGGAAACTAATAAATATATTTCCATAATAATATAGGCATCATTTAGAAGGATATCAAGCAAGAATTTTTAGATCTGCATGTCATCACGTAAGTACGTGTACTGAATACTGATTTGAGAAAAAAAATCTTTGAGAACTCTGAGTTTTAGGAAATACAGAGACGCGTGCTAGATGTTTATATGAATGTCTCGAACAATATTACGTAAAGGTCAACGTCACCGTCCAGGATAATAATTGTAGTTATAACTCATTTTCTGACCTTCTTTAAAAATCTCAATACAACTCTATGTCATCCTTATAGCAGATGGTTTTCTAATCTTTGAAATATTGTTATTTATCGCTTTATAGCACACCCAAAACATGTAAAAAGTTGAGTTCTTAACGTACTACTTAAATATCGTTTTACTTCTAAGAAAACCTGCGCTGCTAGAAAGTCCCAGCAGAACCGAGACTGGCAACTTTAAACAGACAAGAACTCTTTAAAGTTATTTCGGTCGTAAAACTAACTTACTGAGTAACACGAATTGCAAATGTTTTCTTCTTGTATATTTATTTTCCTATTATAGTCACGCAGAAATAGCACATAAAGTTTCTCGTTATCATTTATAATAAATCCTTCAAATCTTAAGGAAGGGGAAAGCATGTTAGGTGCTCTAGATGAATATTTAGTAGGCTATTTGGAATTTATGTTTTCAAATCTGATGATGAATGCTGTGTTAATTTGAAGTGATGCGATAACTTGCACCGCTCTCTGCATAAGAAAAAAATGCTAAATAGAACATTATTAGTGCATTTCGAGCTCGAAAATTAGCATTAGATTGTTAAATTGTCAACAAAAATGTAAGAAATAATTATTGGAACAAGATTGAAAATTACCCATATCATCAGCTGATGTGATTGTTCGTGTAACGTTTGAATGAAAACACAATGAGAGAAGTTCAAATGCAACATTCAAAAATGTACAGAATTATCTTAACAGTATGAAAAAAGAGGTGATATAAAAAACAAAATATAGCTGTGGCTGTTCTATTGTTTGTTACTATTTTGTCTTGTTCTAACACTTTGTTTCAGGTTAAGTATGGAATTGAGAAGTTTTAAAAATATATAATGACGTATTAGTTGCTATTTTACATGATTAGATTTTGTAGGAATAATCCCAATACAAGGATTTGTTATCGTTGCTGTCCTGCTGTATTTTAAATAGATATCAGAATTGCTTAGAACGAAGTTAATCTTTGGTAGTAGTTCCAAGAAAAGAAAGTTTTAGGTATTTATTGGAATTAAAAAAAAAACAGATAACAGAAAGTATGCACAAATCCAAGCTAGCATCGGCTCGATATCACATTTTAGATGACGATACTAAAACCAATAGCTACGATAGGCTTTTTGGCAACTGATATCTAGTTCAGCTAAAAAATGTCATGATAGACTGTCCCACATCTTTCTTCTCTACTTCACCACAGCTCTCCACTGCCTTGTTAGAACAATCTACATTTTTCAACTTTTATATCTTGAATGCAACCCCGACACGGTCAGTTGAACAATTACATGTTCGACAAAAAACTTTGGATAAAGTAAGTTTCTTCAAATTTTGACACGTTTGACTTCACATTGTGCTCTACTAATAGCGAAACAAATGCGTAACCAACTACGTAAAGTTACACTTCGGTTCAGTTACTTTTTTAATCAATATTATGGATCGTTTCGATCAAGTAAAGAAAAGCTTGTGTAGCCCCCAAACGTCTACTGATTCAGGTTTAAAAGTGTCACTATGTGAAAGATACTTAATCACAAAGAAATTATCACAGTTAGTAATTATACAAAGTCTATTAAAAAAAACTAGTGCGGTCACTAAAAACACCGATTTAAATACATTACAGTTGGTCAACGTACTATTTACTACTACTTATATTTAAATTGCAAGTTACTGTTATTTCTATTTTACATTTAATTTGTTAAAACTAAGAAATAACTTACGATTGCTACAGAACTTGTTTTTGAAGTTTGCTAGGGAAATGGTGACTTAGAATCTTATTTATTTATTTCATGCAAGCTCGTAAACTTGAAGTAGATATAGAACTTTTAGAATTTTACATTAAATATATGGACGCTTAGAAGTTGGTAGTCCAAAACGTTGATATCGGATTACCTGGATTATAACAAGCTTTCTTTTTCTGATTATCATTTAATCATCTTAGAAATCGCTCGCTACGTATTTGTCCAAACTTAAGCCCAAATGACAATTTTTGCTTAAATGTATTTAGAAATATTTTTCTTTATAGTCCAGGCTGTTTGATTTTTCACTGGGCTATCTGGCCGCAATGCGACAGAGTAATTAACTTCCAACAATTTAGACAGAATTACCGGATTTTGAGTGTTTAAGCTAAATTTCGCTTTGTTTACGATTCTAGAGCTGGTTTGTTGGCAGTTTGTTTCCTTTGTGAAGGTTGGATTACCATTCAACATCTTTGACTGTAAAAACCGGCACTGCTAAATTTGAATTTTAGTCAGAAACAGTGTAAATACTAAATAAAATATAACGAGTACATACCTGTTTATAAATATTAAAATTCCTCAGTATTTAGTTTTTAATCTGAGAGAGCAAGATGCGAGGAGCACATGAGAGTATTTTGCTTTGATGGGAAATTTTGACAATTTGATTTTATTTTACTGCTGCCACTGCATTGTTCTTTAACACGCAGTTTTATTAGCTGCTAAAATTTTTTTCGAAAAGCAAAAGGTGAAACGCTTTCAGTAAGTTAGGCAAAATCTTGGTTTGTTCAGGTTAAACGTTCATGAACTTTGAAAAAGATAAGTCAAATCTTTCTGATCATTTCTAAGAATGAACCCATTTGGGTGTTTTTTTACGAAGTAGTTCAGTAAGAAATTAGGAAACTCCAACTGTTTATAAATATTAGTCGTCAATTACAGTTTTGGTTGGCTTGATTTTCTAATTCTTTCTGGGGAAAGTACATACGATATGTAAGAAAAGGAGATGAGCAAAACTAGTATTTATGTTTATTTTTTCATTAAAAAATCCATTGATAATGTCATTTTTTAAATTTTTTGTAATCATGCATGCAACTTGCGATGATTTTGGCACCCAACGTGAGGCTTTTGAAAAATCCGCTTTACCAACCGTTTTATTTTGGTAATTATTGATAACCTGGCTGTTTTGATTTTTTTTTATTGATCTCGAATTTTAGCTTTACATTTAATGAGATCATTTTGAAAGTGTGGAAGTCAATCAATTTTGTCTGATGAATTTGGTCAGAAACTGCTTATCAAAAGAGTTTATTCTAGAAGACGGCAAGCTACAGACTAAAAACAAGTTTTCTTGAAATCTAAGTTAGTTTTGAAGAAGCTACATCCTTTCATTTTCGATTTTTATCAGGTAGTTTTTGTAGAGGTTACAAAGGAATTGGCTGTGTCTGCAAAAATTGAAGAAATTTAGAAAATAGTTAATCAACTTCAAACACAACCTAAGAACAGCTTATTGAGTACGACCAATACCAAGCAACATTATGTCAAGATTACTGAAAAAGAAACTTAAACTGGACTAAATGAGATCCAAAACCAGTAAAGGAAGAAAAAGGAAAATTCACCAAAATTCTACGCCTTCTGGATAATATACGGCAGATGAGTTTACCAAGCTCGTTTTTGCATGTAAAAACAAAATCACACCTGGGCAAGAAGCATTCCCGAAATCAATTCCTTTCAGCAAGAGAAATGTCTAACTTGATGCAGATCTGCATACCTAAACTAGAAGTCAATGAGCGTATTTAGGAACGCTTAAATCAGCAAAAATTTTGAAAACGCACGCTGAGTTTTAATAGAAAGCGATTTATTGAACGACTCTACCACTGCAACTGTCACAGCTGAATTAGATCTGAGGTTATAAAACCGTCCCCTCACAACCTTCGGCTGACTGACAAACTCAGCCTTCTTTCAAGACCCTGAGTAAAGTTTGTCAGAAGCTTCTCAGCGATGTGTCAGCTAGTCTATTTACAGAATATGTTTGGTTAGTACCTCAACTGCTGAGAATCCCTTCGATACTTTTCTGAGGAGAATAGAGAAAATAAGAATAGCTAGAAACCTTTCCTCCATAAGACTCCCCCCCTCAGAACACAAAATGAGAAGTTATCAAATGTTAAAATTGCACATATTATCGTGTTTATCAAGCTAATTTTGTTGAACCTAATCAAGGTAATCGTCCATTGATCCTGACCACGCTAAAACCTGCTAAAGGATAGAATGTCTCTTAAGAGTGATACCAACAGTATACCTAAAAAGAGATGAAGACAGTAGATTCGGAGTTTATGGTTAATTTCTTAGAAAGTTTGTATCTAAAGAATTTTCTAATTGCCATGAAGTCATTTTGGCCTAACTTTTTATTGTTTTTGGTCGAATACTATGAATATCTTCTGAAATGGCAAGTTTGTGGTGTGCTTTACCTTCTAAGTTCATCTTAAAATGACTTTTTCAGTCGCACTATAATTTAAGGTAAAGAAATTCTTTTATATTTTTCTAAGGCTATTGCATTGAACTGTCTAAACTGTTCTTCGGGTTTTTAAAGAGTCATTTGAGACCTACATTTCAGACGCACAAGTTGAATCGTTTCGATAGCTTTTCTTTGTGTACAGTTCTTGTAGTAGACTTGGAATATTTCTGGCATTGATTCTGTTTTGATTTTCTCTTTAGGTATATTGACCAGCCTTTGTATAATTAGATATCTATTTTCATTACATAGATGTAATTAAAAAATTTTGTTTATTTATACTACAAATCCCGATCATGCCCAAGCCTACCGACTGCATAGTTTGGTAATTTTAAAGTAAAATGTACTAGAAGAAGAAAAACATTTTTAAATTCTGGTTAATACTACATATATGTATAACAGAATAATTTCAATTGAGTTTAACTTATGCAAAGTACAAACCTGACGCTCATATTTTTATTGTCACAATAGTTAACCAGAAATAACAAAATCGTTATTAGAACAGGCTTTTAATCTATATGGTTATAGTATGTAACAAACCTAGAGAAAAAACTAATGAGACGCTTATAAACTGTCAGAAAGAAAATCAATATAAATTCTTATGCTACTACATTTTTCACACTTAACCCTATAAAAGGGCCTAACAAGACGTAAGGTCAAGATATATCAGTTTAATTATTTCGATAGAAAAAATACACGCTTTTTCATCAATTTCAACAATACAGATAGATATAATAGATACTATATAGGTTATTTGACGAGGGTCACACAAATAGCTTATTCGATGTTGGAAATGATGAATTTCTTGTTAAGAAAAATTGTGTCTACCTAAGCGTAGAATCGTGATATAATGGGACATGAAGAAAAAAGTGCTATATAAATATACCACCCTGTTTTTCTTAAATAGACCCATTTACGAAAAAAAACCCACCTCCTTCGTCTATCAAAGCAGCAAATATTTTCTATTTACGACGCAAAAAATTGAATACATGTATGTATAATTTTCAACACTAATGTTGCGCAGAAAATCGAAAAATACTAAAATAAATTTAAATAAGATTTAAAATTTTACACGGAAAAATATTAGCCATAACGTTTATCGAATTTATAAATTTTCGGGATCGTTTATAGACATCATTTCCGGTAACTCAACACCACGCGTATCATAAGTTATTAATGGTCCTGTTAAGGCGACCAGATTAAAGAGATGAAAGTTCAGATTGTTACATTTTCCTAGTTTTCTCTATACCCAATTTTCTTCCATTCCTTTTTTAATCTCCCCCTCTTCTTACAGCAAGATCAAAAACAAAACCGCGCGAACAAAACTTTGTTGACAAAAATTATCATCAAATTGATATTTGAAACTTCAAAAGACATTTCCACCTGTCCCTTTTTTTAGCACGACCTCAAGTTTTGCCAAATAAACTTCGTGAATCCTGCATAAGTAGTTAGAATACAAAGTTCCAGGGTAGCTGCATTACATCAAGAGGCCGAGAGGACAGTGGTACAGTAGTCGGTCCAGGCCATCCATCCTCCCAGCCTCCCGCGATCAATAGCCTCTCTGAGCTCGCGATGCTCGACTGTCGCTATCACAACCCTCTTCATTACTCGTCTGTGAAAGCTGAAGCAAAAAAGCTTTGACTTACTACGATACAACATCGCGCAGAACACAGTTTCATTACCTATTATTTCTTGCTGTGCCCTAATATATATGTATGCACACATAGGGTTGGATATCTTCAAACACCGGCAAAAAGTGAACGTAAATGTGCAAAAAATAAAATTTCAAGAAAGAACCAAAACAACCAAAAAAGCTTTTTAATTAATTTAATTTCAGTTACAGAAAGTCTTATAAAACTAGCGAAAACTTATTGAGATTAACCTTTTTTCTCTTTGAGACAGTAAATGAATAAAAACTCCATTTTGATGTTCTTTTTTGGTGAAACAAGTGTATGCTATAATATAAACTTTATTTTTAGTCAAAAGCAGAAATATTAAAAACATAAGAGATAGTCTTTTTCTACAATATTACCTTTAAGGTTTTTTGCAAAAAAAAGATATAAGTAAAAGATAAATAGACACAAAAACTAGACCGAAATTACAGCTTCAGGGCTAGAATAATGAGCAGAGATTTTTCTTTTATAATTTCTAACTTTAACGCAAAAGCAGAAATTAGCTCTGTTATCAAGCGGCTAGGAATCCAATTATTGTTCATAATTTCTTAAATAAGTCATTAACGTACAAATGGTTTTTACACCATGTTTTCTTTTTGGTGTTTCTAATTATCATTATTCTCATTTAAACCAGAAACGTAACTGGAATGAATTGGCTTTTTCTCAGCTTTAATCATAACATTTCTAATTGCTATTGTTTCATATGTCATTGATCAAATATTCTGAAAAATCATTTGGGTCATATTTAGTTTATGGACATTTTTGCTTTTTGATGACTTTTGATCATTCTTAATACTATTTAAGACTTTTTTGAAATGATTTCAATTTTGCTAACAATTTTGTTTCTTGATATTTCTATATCTACAGCTAATGTGATGTGCCAACACCTTCTATTTCTACTTTTGCGTTTAATCCACCTTATCTTTATTGTCTCTGAATCTATAGTACAGAATCAGTTACTAATCCCTTAACAACTCCCACAACCACTTATTTCCGTAACTACCAACGTTACTCATTCAACAACTGCTACTTACTCCACCATGGATAACATGCATTTCAAATTGTAACTGCACCCATTGGAACAATTCCCATTAAATCTAATCAAGATGCAGAGCAATTTTTAAGATCCTATGAAAGAGTTACTGTTATTAATTCTTGAACTCATTTCTTAACGGAACAGCATCCATTTAGTTTAAATGTTGAGAATAGTCATCTCAGACGGGGCTCTTTATTCTTTAGCCAGATTTGTATGTTAATCTGTTCGGAGATAGACATTTACTTAGCTTTCCGATCTAGTACCGTATGCATGTGTAAAATAATGTCCTATTAGGGGTGTAGTTACTAACTTATGCATTTATTCTTTAGCTTTCGAAAAGTCAGAATTCTATTTTGGAGCATTTCTCAGATTTTTAATTTAGAAAATTTTAAAATTAACATATTAAACCATAACAAGATTTTTCCATGTTAATTCCAATTTTTGGCAATTAATTTGCTGTAGATCCTCTTAGATTTTATTTACAAACCCTGATTTCTAAGGACGTAGGTCAGATTTAAAAGAAAACAAAATACTGTAACGGTTCCTTACTTTTCATAATATAATTATTTAAATTTCTTAATCCTGCTCCTAATAGATTTTATTATTGTAGGTTGGTATGAAAACTATATAAACATTGTGAGTTCGTATCTTCAAATTTATTAAATTTATTTTCGTAAATTATCATTAACTTTCATATTTGGTTTGTTTATTGGCCATATTAAATTAGAAATTCTGTATTTTTACGTTCTTCTTACTTAAATTTATTTTTTTTTTAAGAAATAGGATATTTCGAATTCTCAGGACTTGCCCTGTTTGTATTTTCGTCCTTTTTAGATATCCGTAGTTTTCTTGTTTAAAAAATTTTTATTTGATAATCCTCTAAAATTTATAACTTAATTTGAAAAAGTAAAATATCGATCGTAAATCATCGATTTTCTTTTTAATTTAATTTATATAAATTCAGTTACTCCTACATTTTGAATTTAGCGCGATGATACGACATCTCCTCGGGTGTGTCCTTTCTGCCCTGTTTAAGAAAACAGATTATTGTGTGATCAGGCCTTGAAACAATAGTTCGTTGTGCTCTGTCTTAAATTGGTTTATTGGTATATTCCAGCTTGGATGTGGAATTTTCAGTAGGAAGTTGTTGTCGAACAGTACCACTTTTTAGTTTAGCTTTTGCGTTTTGTTTGGTTGCTTTCATATTCGATAAAAATCAAGACTATTGATCCGTTTATTTTGAATGGATCCGTTTGGGCACGATCCTTGAGAAAACTTCGTAGAAATAAATAATTTTTAAGAGTATTCAAAGACAAATCTTGATATCTATTATAAGAAGGTTAGGTAGCTTGAAATCCACGTTAATTTGGGCTGCAGAACTTAGAGAGGCAATATCGTTGATTAAACCTACAAGTTCAAGGGTATGATTGATGATGATAGAAAATGTAAAAGGTTACTAACCACTTGCTCTATTGCCTGATTTTCCATTTGCTTCGTTCTAAATTTGTAATAAAATCTATTGACAAAGTTAAATTTTATGTTTTTTCTTGTGTTTGTTGGTAAACACCACGTCTGCTCGAATTTTGAAATTTTGTCTCACTTTAAACAAAATTACTGGCGCTCAACATTGCATTGGTAGTACTCATCGGTTTTATATACTTAAGTTAGAATCATTTGGCAGAATTTATTTTAAAGCTATCTGATACCCACATACTCAAAAATGGAAGGGCATAATTTGATTACCTACAGAAAAAGCGAGTAGAACACAGATATTTTGCAAATTACAGGTTATTCAGGACTTTCAAGAAAAATTAGAAGAATAACGAATAATCAAAAATACGAAAATATTGGAACTGCCCATCCAAAACAAATTTCTGGGCATTCCAAGTCTCAGAGAACTCGTTAGGATGTAAAACATGAAAAAGCTGTTATTTATTTAGTAACTACCCGGGGATTTCCATAAAGAATGCAGTCGCAAAACGTGATATAGATAAGTAAGTCGTATCTAGGATCAACACAAGAAACCTGGGGATAAAGGCCTTTTTAGAAATTTCGCGCCAAAATATCTTAAGGATCAAGAAACGTGCACCAAGACCAGTTATCGGAAGGTTAATTAAAAAAACATTCATCATAGACGATGTTGTTGCTTAATCTGAAGGGCAACACCTTTTCAAACAGTATCTTGTTACAAAATTTCTGGTGCATTTTTTTTTCGAGGGTCCTATGAACTCAGACGTTTATATGTGAAGAAGCGATTAGCTCTCTTTATTAACAAGTAGCACAACAAGCACAGTAGCATCTTCTGACCTGATATGGTAAATGTCACTACATGGATGGAGTAACTGGGTTTTTACACTTTCAAAGAATCTCGTTCGTCGGAAAGAATAATGCACCAAAAATTTTCCAAGCAAGAGAATTAAAAGGATTTTATGTTTGCCTAAAAAGGGAGTATAGGCAAAATCTAGAAAACCCAAAGAACTTACAAGCATTTAAATATAAGTGGATTCCAATCAGTAACAAAGTGGTTTATCGGTTTGAAATAATTAAGCTGTTAGAGATAAGATTTCATTAAAATGTCTACATAAAACTATTCATTTCGGAGAAATTTTGCAAACCAAACGTAAAAATGTGCACTTTTGTTCTTTTAATCCATTCAACTGAAAAATACTTGTTTGGTTAGTATTAACCATCTATAACAGTGTGCTCTCAAAGATCAATGAACCTGTAAGAAACTTGAAGTCGACTAAAATCTGAAAGTCTGAAAGAATATTAGAGTCCCCCAAAGACTTGGAAACCTAAAGGTCTTTAGAGTAGAAATAAAATAATTTTTTGTTTTTGCCTACCTGAATGAGATATCCAAATGATCTTTCTTTAATTTGTGATCTTTGGACAATTACAACAAGTCAACAATTTACATCAGGATAGGAAGTAATTTGGTAGAAACTATGCTAAGTCATAGTTTAGGTCAAAGAGATTCTAGCAAAGCTTGATTCAATGGTCGTGAGCTCTCTTTGTAACTATCAGATATAGCATATCAACAATACGCTTTTTATTTAGTTTTCTTTGGGTACCAACCGTAAAGTTACGCCTTTAGAGTTTTTGACTTAAAAATTGTTCTTAATTTCTTAATATCTAGTTTATCACAAAAAATTGATAAAAAATACAACTTAACAAGATGCATTACGAATGAAATTAATTAAAAGAGAATTTTCTATTAGACAGTTTGTATGAAAGCATCTTCCATAGCAGGGGCTTTATTGCTTTGAAAGAGACTGTAAGTTTCACTAGTTTCATTGTCTATAAGGTTATCAGAAATAAAAATTGTTAAACAGGCTATCATAGAGAAAGACTTTCTGATAAACGATCAAATCAGTACAAGAAAAATTTTCCAAAATGTTTAATTAACATGCTCTGTGTCGACTGTTTTGCTATTTTCTCAAACATCTATTGATTTTTTATTGAAACTGATAGTAATTTGGAATGATAAAAGGTTTTTTTCATGATAAGCATCAAGAATCTTTTAGATTGATGTCTTCCATATTAAATAAGTGTCTCTAAAGCTTACTGTTCTAACAGTAGTGCTTCATGTGGCATGGTAGAAAGTGGGAGCAGTACAGTCAGAAATAGACTAGACCGAAACCATCTTCTTCTTCTAGAAGTGCCTATCCGTTTCGGATGTTGCCTACTAGTAGGGCTATTTTGATTTTGTTGGCTTATATTCAAAGCAGTTGTGTAGTTGATAGGAAGAACCATTTTTGTAGATTTTGCAGCCAACATATCTTTCTTCTCTCTGGACCCTTTTAACCGTACACTTTTCCCTGTAAAATGAGCTGTAACAGGCCGAGCGTTGTTTGTTTTGCATTATATGGCCCAGGTATTCAAGTTTGCGGCGTTTTATAGTGATGATAATTTCCCGGTCTTTATTCATTCTGTTTAAGACCTCGTTGTTTGTAATTCGGTCTATCCATTTAATTCTCAGTATACGTCTATAGCACCATAATTCAAAAGCTTCAAGTCTTTTGGTTGTTGCCTCAGTCAATATCCAGGATTCAACTCCATAGAGATGAACGGTGAATGCATGTTGCTCATCTTTGTGAATGCCAACCTAGCTTTCTCGATTCTCTGTTTTATTTCTTAAGAATGGTCCCGTTGCTCGTTTATTTTTGTACCCAGGTAAGTGTAATTAGTTACTCGTCTTATTGGTTGTTGATTGACTATAAGTTGACCTGTCTGAACTTGGTTTTTACTAATGATCATATACTGAGTCTTTTTCGTATTAAATTCTAGACCATAGCTTTGACTAACTTTTACTACTTGTGTTATGCGTGCCTGCAGACCTTCCATACTGTCCGCAAAGATAACCATGTCTTTGCATATATGAAATCATTCAGACGTTCTCCGATTATGAGGATCCCTTCTTCAATCTTATCCAAAGCCACTTTCAAAATATGTTCAGAATCGATATAAAAGGGCAATAGCCCTGTCTCATACCTCTTTTTACTGTAATTTCTTTCGTCGTTTGTTTTTCCACTCTGATAGCTGCTGATTTGATATAGTAAATATTGTTAATCATTTGGAGATCTTTATTATCCAAATCAACTGCTTTTAGGATTTGAATAAGTTTGCCATGATATTCTATCGAAGGCCTTTTGATAGTCGACGAAACATGCATATTCATCGCAGTTGATATCTCGACAGCGTTGAAACAAGACCTGCATTACTTACAGATTCGTTTGGGTATTATTTTTAAGAATGTTTTGAGGAAATGACTAAGAAGACTAATTATTCTATAATCCTCACATTTATTCGCATCCGGCTTTTCTGGCAGGACTATACAAGTGGATTTAAGCCATCTTGATGGTATTCTTCCCTAATGGTGTATGTTGTTAAAAATTGCTATGACCATTTTATTCCATCATCCATGATTTTTAAGAACTCGGAGTAAAAGTTATCTGGTTCTAATGCTTTTCCATCTTTCATTCCTCTAATCGCAGTTACGACCTCCTGATATGTGATTGGGAGTTCCGTGTTATATTCCACATTGAGTGGGATGTACGTTCTGTTATCGTCGAAGGTTATTTCTGCATAGTTCTTGCAGTGAATTTTTATTTTTTCTATATCAAGCAGTATGCTACCTTAATCATCTGATATCTTTCCTTGTTTTTTGGGTCTGTACAGCTCTGCTGCCTCTTTGACTTTTTTGAGAAGGTTGGATGAATCATATCTACTCTCTAACATTTTTATCTCGTTGCATTGTTGTTCCATTCATTTCTTTTTGGCTTCTCTAATGGCTTTCCTTATTTGCCTGCCGATATGTTTGTATTTTATGTTATCCTTATTTTCATTATTTCTCCTGTCTTCCATCAGGTCTAGTGTCCGTCTATATATACGTCTGTAGATTGATTTAGTCTGGGATATCTCAACTTTCCGTTATCTTAAGTCATATTTTACTATTTATTTGTCTTGTTTTAGTTTTCTTTAGTTTAAGTTTGATCGTCCCGACCAATGGATTGCGATCAGACTTAAGGGTAGCATCAGGGTATGTTTTCATAGCTGTTATTGAATTTCTGATCGACTGTTGATCATGATGTAATCGATTTGATTCCTTACGATGTGTTCTTGAGTGCCTTGGGGCAAAACCATAATAACCATAAATCAAGCTCTTTTTCTTTCACCAAGTAATAATCTTATTAAGATACCAGCCGAGTCTACTAAAGTTTAAAATGGAAACTTTTGACAATGCTTGACTAAATATAACCTACCCCTTTCTAATTAGAACCTGACAAGATAAGATTTAAAAACGCAACTACCCTGTTTCTGACATTTCTTATAAGTGTCCTGGTTTAGAGTTTAAGAGTATGTCAATTTTGTAGAGTATCAGTAAATGATATCTACAGTTTGTCGTTGTGATGTGTATACTTTCTGATAATATTATCTAACACTGTTTGTGGCTAAATAAATTGGTTTATCTGTTACAAACTTCAACTGCACGCCTTTTGATAATTAGTGGGTAAATATATCCTTTCACATCTTTATTGGGATTGAAGCTACAGGTATCTCATTTTTACATTGACGGTTTTGTTTCAAATATCCATAAAGAAATTTACTAATACCTTTTGGTTACAGATACGGAAGGAAACGTAACTACTTACAAGGCAAAATTTATATTTTTGAACCAAGACATTGTAACATTATTGGGTAAAGAAGATCTCTCTGGAGTTATTGTCAAATACCTCAGGAACCTGATGTGAAGAAAAAACTTGAAAATCAGTTTAGTTGATAAATCTTGAATGAATTGCTGTAGAGACATCTATTGACTCACAATAAATCAAGATAATCCTCTTGATTCACTTGATTACTTACCATTTCTGAAAAAAATTGCTTAAATAGTAGCAGTATGCTACCGAAGTAATAACTATAGAAAAAGTATCCATAGAACGTCACAAACCAGAAGGGCTTGAAGCATAAATCTACATGAAAATAGATAATGCTCCAAACTAGGCAGCTGGCGGCCTTAGTTGTGAATAAGTAGATATAAAAGAGTAAGAAACTTGACTCGTATATTAAAAATTCTAGAGAGAGACTAAATAATACGAGCCACTTCAAGAGTCTAGAAATAAAACCTAATAAAAGATGAAAAAAGAAGAAGAACTATTAATATACTAAAATATAAGATAATTTAAGTTAATTGTTATCTAGAACGGATATTAACTAGTTGACTTCCTTCCAGTTACAGAATGCTAAAGAGAATATTCACGGCAAAAAATTATTACAAAAATAATTCTAAAGAGTCGTACTAAAAATAGAGTTATTTTCCATCTAACGTTAACTTTGATTAACTACGAGAAAGTTTAATAAGTGAAATAAAATAATAATGTTGATAAATCGGCGCATTTTTATTTATTTTTTTTGTGTGCTGTTTCTACAATAATACCACAATATTATTTTTTCCCTAAAGCACCTCACGCTTGTGAATTTTTGATGCTGTCCAAAGTGTCCAAAACAAAAAAGAAAAATTCACGTTATATAAATTATGTTGAAATATTATACTTTTATGTTGTCGTTTTCTACTTATTAAGCCTTTCACCAGCACACTATCAAATAATTTTATAACTACTCATTCGACTTTATTAGTTTATAATTAGCGAATAAAGATGCAAAATTGCGAATACACTAATTGTTTTAAACTTCTTAGAACTTCTTAGAAGTTTGCCATACCAGTAACATTTCCCCAATACTAGTTCGTCCGAAAATGCAGTTTTCAAGTTTACAAATCCAATAACGAACTTATTGTAGTTTCCGCTGCAGAAACTTACAGAATGCTTACCGAATTACTTACCACTGCAATACCGTTCTTGAACGTAAATTACTAAAATTTGTTCAATATGATTTGTGGTGTGGCAATGAAAAGCATCCACGCCTCTAGATATCTGAATGAAATTTAAAAATGATTGATTTTCTCCTTAAAAAAATATTTGTTGTATAAAAATATAACGCTCTCATCGTATCGACGAAATTGTATTCGATTTGTTAATTATGGAAACCACAATGTGCACATTCAGGCATTCCCTAAGGTTTTAATTTAGGCACCCTTCTCTTTTTTTAATTATGATGAATGACTGAACGTAAGCGATTTGATAATTTCAAGTTTTGTCTTTTAGGAATTTTTAAAATCGCCAAGAATTTTATATTCGTTTAATAAAATTGGCATTTTAAAAACTTTATTGTTTAATATTAATTTCTTATTAGCTATTATTTATTATGAGAAATTAGAATTTTATAAATACATTATGACAGATAATATCCTCAAACTCATCATCAGATTTATTTTTTAAAAGCTTCATCGTGTTGAAAAATGTTTAAATCATGCAGTAATTTAGTAGATTTTTATTTTAATCAACGGTTTCTAACATTCTCAATTATAAAAATAGCTAGTGACTTTTGGGATGTTTAGCCCTTTTAGAAGACTAATGAAGGGTGAAACCAGAACTTAGGCCATTGCAGTTGGTCCACTGGATATCGTACACGACCCGCGATGACCCAAGGTCCGGCTAAGAAAGCTAAATTTCCCACAGGTCATCTGTAATGGTCCAAAATCTAGATTCGTCTTCTATTAACCTTCCTTGGAGAGCTAAATATGCAACAAGCCACTGCGGCGCACACTTGCGTAATGCATATAAGATCGCGGAAAAAATTCATTTGGCTTACATTTTTTAAAAATTTTAGTTTAAAATTATTCCCATAACTAACTCTTAATAGTCTACATAAATTAAAATTATAACTACATACGAGGTCTGTCCGAAAAGTATTCGACCTTGTGTGACTATGAGTGAAATGCAAATTAGAACGTGGTTTAGACGATTTAAAGATGGCCGAACATCAGTTGAAAGCGATCTTCGTTCTGGCAGAGTGCAACGGCAAAAACTGAAAACGTGGAACGGGAGCGAGTATTAATTAATCACAATCGTCGTTTGACTGTACCAAGAAGTTTTGAAACAATCTCGGGACGCAGTGAAAAGAAATTTCTTGTGAAACATGGCATTGTACAACTTTGTTATCCCCCGTGTAGTCACGACTTAGCTTCCTGGGAATTCTGACTATTCTCCAAATTGAAAAAGGAAGAAGATTCGACAATGCGACGATGCAACGTGGAGGAAATATAAATGAATACGACAAAGCAATTATTAGCTATTCCGAAAGCTGAATACACGAAATGTTTCCGAAAGTGGGAGAACTGTTGGAGGAAAGTTGTGACTTCCAAAAGAGAGTACTTTGAAACGGACATCATCACCATTGACCAGAATTAGCTCTTTCTCTTACAGTACAAGGTGGGATACTTTCCGGACAGTCCTTATAGTATGGTATTATGAAATAGAATACGAAAAACTTGTATGTAACATTTCAAATGTGTGTAACATTTTAACTATATGAACTGTATAGGATGGTCTGGATGTTTCGATTTTATATACTAAAAGGGCAGTTTATAATCAAAGAGCCAAATTCATTAAGAAACGTCAAAGAATAGCACATGAAAAGGGGTGGGAGGACAGTCTGGAATAATTTTGTTTATGATATCGTATTGAGGTTGTTTAAATTGTGTTTAAAGATTTCAAACTGTTTATAAATTTGTAACTTTTGGATAAAAGGATTATTGACGTTAGTAGAAGGATTAGAATGTGATTAGCAAATGATGATTTGGAGCTTAAGTTATTATTTCTTATATCTATAATGTTCTTCCACTCTCTTCTCGATGCTTCTCGTGGCCATGCCCACGTAAGTTGCATTGCAGTTATCGAAACTATAGTGCAGGAGTTTTTTTGAAATTAGATAATTTATCTTTGTAATTAGTTAGTAATTCACTCATTTTTTGCTGAGCTCAAATTGTGGTTGTTATATATTTTTGCAATTTTTTCTGAAATAATGCCATATTATAGACAACAAAATCTTTGAACTGTTTTAGGGTTTTTTTGTCTTTTTGACGATCCAGTCCGGTATCATCATGTATGCTTTTTTACTTTAAGTTTCCCATTCGACATTTTATAAATAATTTTAGTGTTATAACCGTTATTGATGGCAATTTCCATAATAAAATTTAGTTCAAATTGGTAATCCTTCTTTCTTATCTGTGGGCTGTACACCAACCTGTGGATCAAGTGATGAAAAATAGCCAATTTGTGGAAAATCAAAGAATTGCTGTTCTATGTTATATAACGTTGTCAGCATTGGTGGGTTTTCTGTATATCTAAAATTTAAGCTTCTTATTCTCAGTTTTAACGTTTAAGTCAAGAACTGGTCAGATGTTATTATTAAATTTTTTTTTAGATCACGGTCTTTACCCTTAAAAAAACAATTCAGGTCGTCAATGTACCTGCGCCAAAACATTTTATTTTATTGAAAAACCGTTTGTGAGGTACTTACTTTCTATGTTTATTTATTATTATTATTATTTAGCTATTCATTATTATTTAGTTATTTATTGTCATTTAGTTATTTTCCTAGTTTGTTTGAAGGGGTGTCTCTTTGAGCTATTATAAGCCTTATCGGAATATCTTTGAAGCTATTGCTGTTTGCTTTATGAATTTTGGGAAGGCCAAATAGGATGGGCAATCTTGGATTTTTTACTATAGGGTGTTAGGTAACAGGTAAGTCTTCAGTGTTCTTACAACTTTTAAGTGTGTTTTCTATTTTATTTTGCCAAGTTCCCAGTGAGATATTTTTAATTTTTTGGAAATTCTTAATATTTTGCAAAAAATCTTCAACCGTCTGAATATAGTCTATGAGAGTAAGTATATTAGTTTTGCTTTTATCAGATCTAATTAACACCAATTCGTTAGTTTTGAATTTATGTACGTCTAAAATCTTTATCGTTGAAGTGTGCATCAGATGGATTTTTAATAGGTTTATTGAAATTATGCAAGGGCAATTTATTAGATGATTTAGTTTGTTATATAACTTTCTTTTGACTGTGTCACTCACCTTGATAGAGGAAAAGCATCAACGACAATTTGTTATTGTTACTGTTGCAAGTTGGTGAAAATTGATTCTCATTAGATATTCTTTCTCCGTTGTACATATCAACAATTAATTATAACTTACAGCTAAATGTGCAAGAATGTGCAGCTAGTTTTT
>VTPC01090223.1:253791-289736 GCA_011009095.1 Ignelater luminosus | reverse complement strand
GGCAATCAAAAAGCGATTGCTTAAACTGAATTAATAGGTCGTTACTAAAGTTACGTACTTTTGTAGAAATTTGCTGCACATTATCCTAAAAAAAGATGAAATCATAACCAATGTTACATTCAGCGATTTACAGCAATGAAAACCATAACGGACCTGCTTTCGAATCTATCAACCGGTCAACAAAACAATTTAGAATCATCCATTGCAACAAACCATTTAGGTTGAATATAACTGTGTTCGACTTACTGTCGGTTTAATAACTGATGCGTCGCTATCATTATTTTAAAATGTATCGGGTGGGAAAGTACTTCGTTGAAAGGAAGATGATATAAAATGGTACTGATGAATTTGCTTACAATCCTAAAGGTTTCCGTCGGTACTGACTTGGAGTATTTGTACATGGCTGAAGAACTGGCGACATGTCAATGACTCTATTTAGGTTTTGCGTTTTTTATTATTTTTATCGATATGTGGTGATGTCCCAAAATATTGGGACTTGTTTACGTCAAAATAATATTGCGTATGTACTAGGGTTGGTCGAAGAAACAAAGTTTTCTCATCAAAACAGAAGACAAACGAAAAAAATTTTTCAAATGACATTTTTTCCAAGATGAGTTATCATCAGCTTTCCCAACGATATCTTAAAGTTGTTAGGGAAGCGTTAAGTGTCTAAGTGATTGAGAGAGCTACATCAGATCTACACTGTTTTCGGGGTCCATAATGCCTGAATTTGAACATGAATCTTTTTCAAGCTAGTACTTGAGAAATAAAAGGAAAAATGTTAAAGATACACATAAATGTCATGATTTACCCAAAACGTGTTATTTTCTAAAGTCATGTGCGAACGGAAAATGTTGAGAAAACAAAAAAATAATAAAACTAATTGTTTTCTTCTTTTTTGCACTATAGCAATGTTATTTAAGGTATTTTAAATTACTTAAAAGAAATACAGAATAATTGCTTATTTTAAATTTTTTCCTTTTGTCTTCTTTCTACCAAGATCAACTTTTTTTCATTATGACTTTTCGATCAGAAGACTTTTTGTCTTTTCTGCTCACCTTAGTAGGTACTTACAAGGATGAAGTGAGAAGCGAAACTTGGAAACAGTATTAGAAGTTTGTAGGTTTGTCTAAAGGCAAAGAAAATATCAAAAACAAACAACCAATAGTTTCTTGTAACAAAAATCGAAAAGATACATATTTAGTACATAATTAAAGTTTTGGTAATAAGTCTTTCAAGCGATGACTTCTGTGGTAACGTGATAAAGTTGTTTTTTAATTGAAAATGTTAGGCTCGCACTTCGGTCGAGATATATATTTCGAGCTCCAAGTTCCTTATAGTTTTGCCTCTACTGACTGTTTTGATTTTATAAAATTATGAAGGTACTCAATAACAAAGATACACAGATAACACGTTTTTTAAGCATATTGAGTTCAGAAGACTGTAATTTTAAGCGGTAATCATCTAATCTACTCGTAAAGTGTGGTTCAATATCCCCATAAATTCATATTCTCATTTTGGCCGAAGAAGAATCAAACTCTTAAAACGGTCTCGGGTTTCCCAAGGAAATCGAAATCTAGCTATGACTTGCTTCCTTAGTTCAATATTTAGGAATGCGATAAACTAAAATTTTCAGCTATGTATGAATTTTTGTACTGCAATAAGTAGTTTCAATATAAAAGAACATAGTATTAAAAAAAACAACAAAATTCAAAAAATAAAGATTCACATCAGAAAAAGAATTTCAAGAATGAAGGAAAGCGAGTCACATCAAAGCCAGAGAATATTAGAACTATTGTAAGAGAAAAGCACTTAAATGTAATATTTCTCGTATTTTATTTTAATAATGCTAGATATTATTCTCTTGGCAAGCCTTTTATTCATCTATAGTCAGTCTTATGCAACTTTTAATTACTTATATAAATATGTACGTAATTATGTTACTTTGTAATAATTTTTAAATATTGTTGGTAATGATTTTAAAGTAATTACTAGTAGAAAACTCTTAATTTGAATTGTATTGGAAAAAGTTGGTATCATAGCATTACTAACATTAACTTGAATAGTCGAAAAAAAAGTTTGTAATGTATAGGGTAAAAGGTGGAATTTAATCTAAAATACTTTGTTCTTAGACCACTGCTTATCGAGATTTGCAATCTAGTCATGTTCGAAGATAATTTGAAACTATAACTAACCGCTTTACAATGGGATAGCTTTGCGCAATCACCAATTTTCTAACATCGATGAACTAAGGAACTTTGGTAGTTTACCCAGCTGATTTTGCATTAAAGGTTGTATGTAAGTAACATAAACCATAGATATTGGATTTAAAAACATTGTTAAACTTTGTAACCTGACATAAGAAATACTATGCAAAGCTATAATTCTGATAATTTTTTCCTCTTAATTTTGAGAAATTTTTAGTAATACACAAAGAATGAGCATTTAAAATTATCCTTTGTTTTATGTTTGCGTGAATTTTCCTAATGCGGCTACAATTTATATTTCTTAGGTTTTCAAACAAAATTACACCAAAATGGTAAGTTAAGTATGTTTTGATTAATTTTTTACAGTCACCATTAAAAATAACTGTATATAAAACCCTGTTGGAGCTCCCCTCAGGGAGTACTTCACAACCACTTTTTGTGGTTTTTACGATTTAACGTTCACAGTACCCCTGAGTATTGCTCATGCTTTACCCCTCAACTACTTTTTAATTTGGAGTTTGGTTACTTTCCAGGGTTATTGTTATAGTTACTTGTGCGTAGGTTGCGTAGTGTTCTTTTTATGACTCACTAGGTGAATGTAAATAGCTTCTTGTATTTCTTAACATGGCGAATAAATGTGTGTAGCAGCCCAAAATGGCTCTTTCTAATTTCAGAGCTCGAATTAAAAAAGAAAATTTCATTATTTTTCTTTTAAACGTAAAACAAAGTCTTCCTTAATCCTTCTTATACCATCACGTCGTATAACTTTTCTAATCTTAGAAAAAAGAAGGTTCGACTTAAAGAAAAATAAATCATTTTCTTCGATTTCCTTAAAACCGCTTCCTAGTACGGAATTCAAGCTAAACCTAACGTCGACATAATTTACGTTCACTTTGAGTAAAACCTTCGGATTGCATTCAACTTAAGGGTAAATTATAGATGGTAGTTGTCGATTTGCATGTTCATTGCAGTATAAAAATTCATTTAATGCTAGCGATTACAATAAAATCTCTTTTTAAGGGAAAAGCGTATAAAATCACGAATAAATACAGTGTTCGTGCGGATTTGCATTAGTACGATTGTAGGTTTCGTTTTTGTGTTGCGTTTTACTTTTGTGAAGTCGGTCAAGAGGAGGGTGGTTTTGGTGCATGTCTATGATATTTCTATACTAGCAAAGCGTATTTCTAGAATAATATACACTGTAGGTGTATGCGAATGAAAGGATTTTCTGGATTGTGCATTTGCATTCATTAGTGCTGGTTTAAGTTGCAATTGTTATGTCAAAGGAATTTACAATTAAGCTTATTTAAATACAAATTGTTTGCTCCAAACATATCTTGTTAACATGAAACGAGCACATTGATTGTTAACTAAATGCACAAAATTTAATATGACGAACAGTGGAATTTAATCATGATAAATTATGACATTGCAATGTCACTTCTATGTTAAATCTATCTTTACGAATTGAATGGTACATTCCAAATTTGAAATGTACTTGAATACAGAGTAAATTACAAGTAAAACATTTTCATTATTGTCAATCGATTAAATCTGAGAACTGTATCTGCCAAGTTTTGCTGGAGTTATTTGTAGATTGTTCTATTGTTTTCTTTCAACTAGCGGTCGTATAACAGTAGATATTCTCGGATACAGTGTAACTTAGTTGTTTTTACAAACACTTATTTATCATGTACAGTGTGTTCCAAACAACATTAAGGTTAAAGAATTCCTAGAAATTTAGAAGCGTAACAATATCGATCAAGCAACCTGCTCGATAATAAGTGGAAAGGAATCAATATAAATTACAATTGTCTTACTCTACAGGCCAGCAATTTCTAATTAAATACAGAGACGCAGTATCTACAGTATCTAATGAAAACTTATTTGCGTTAGCGTTTTATATCGTAATAGTAAATGGATTATGTTCCTACTTAAAAAAGAACGGAGAAAATGTAAAATTTGCATTTCCCAATCCCTCGCTGGTACAATATTCTGACTATGTTTTTGAAATCTTTATAATTATTCTGAAAGGATAAAGATTTAAGTTTGCTTGAAGGTGCATGGATTCCTATTAAAGAGCACGTAGAAACATAGGATTTGACAAACTGGCATTGTACCCTTTGACAACTAGTTGCAAAATCTTCTGTCTTTAGTAGGTGGAAATCAATCTAGATGACGCAATCGTTTGATGAAGTGATAAAAAATGGAGATTCGCACAGCAACGTTATGAGATTCATCCTCTAATATATCGAACGCACTGTTGCACCAAATACGAATTTCTCGGGCAAAAATTTTTTTGTTCCGATAAATAAAGGTAGAGTCGTTAAACTGTTTATTAATCAAGGAAAATATTAAAACAAGTAATAACAAGTACAAACTTAAGTGTTTCTGGTTATTAATTAAAGGTTAATGTAACTTATGGAAAGTAAAGATAAAGAAGTGACTTTACAAGGTGTTTACTTAGGTAGGTGAAAAAGTATAAAAACTAGAGGCACTTTGTCATATAAACATCTACCAAAAAATGCTTAGTTTTCAAGATACAGAGCGTCTTAATACCACAGGAAAATTATTATTACTGGAATATCTCCATAACAAAATGAGTTATACTGAGGCGTATACTATTACGCAGATTTCCATAGCAATCTAATCATCGGCGGGGGGAGTGGGCAGATTTCTTTCAGAAACATATACAGTGTGTTCATTTTAAAACGATTTAGGCTTAATAAGTCTAAAACTACTATACAAAAACCGCTGAGACACGTCGACTTTTATTTGGAAGGGGACACTTTTTTACAGCTATGGAATAAGCGTAAGTGTAACTCCCTACCCCGCACTTGAAAGTCTTTAATGGCACCCCACCACTTGCAATACGTCATTGGAAAGGGAATAACAATGTCAATCTTTTGGACCAATTTGAATTTTGTTTTTACCAAAAGATTGCTATTGTTATTCCCTTTCCAACGCCGTATTGCAAGTGGTGGGGTATCAAAAAATATTTTCAATTTGGGGGTAGTGGGGGGTAGGGAGTTACACTTACGCTTATTCCATAGCAGTAGAGTGCCCCATTCCGAATAAAAGTTGACGTGTCTAGGCTTTTTTTGGATTTAGAGCAGTTTTAGACTTATTAAGCCTGGCTCGTTTTAAAATGAACACACTGTATGTTACCTGGACTTATTTTGCTATAAAATAATGAAAAAATTACTGCAGAGCAGGTATGAGCATATAACTCATATAAGAGCTTGTTTGGCATACTTTGCTGTTTCCTAAATTATATGTTATCTCGAACGACTTCAAACAAATTTTCAAAAGCTTAAGTAAATATAAAGTTTAAAACAAGTTGAAATTACAGTGCTTTGAATCTTATCCATTTGTTTTGAGAAATCTAGAAAGAATTAAAGGGTAACATATTTTAAAAAATTTCTGCCTTCAGTTTTTTCATCAATAGCAACACTCACATCAATTACTTCATTGTTTAAAAGAGAATATCCTTGAAAGTTGGATGTTTATTTTAAATTAGCCAAATGATAATTCAACTCAGTATACTAACATCTACTTCCACACATTCTTACTGCCGACATTGAAGATTGTTGATGCTAGGCTGCCTAAGGCCTGGTTCGAAAAAAAATTACACATTTTTCAAGCTTATTTTCTCATTTATGCATCATTTTGAAATAGCAAGCTATATCCACGAAAAGTGTTCACAGTGACCGTTTGCTTTTGTGGTTGTTAAATGTAAACAGTATTCATTTGTTTCCAAAATGCCAAACCGAGAAAATGAAGTCAAAGAAAAAATGTTGCAATTTTACATTGAAAATTCTAGTGGTCCATTTTTTAAGATAGCTAAAAGTGTGGGATGTTGTAAAAACCCGTAGATAATGCCATAAAAAATTTCTTAACACCAAATGTTTACAAAGAAGGTCTGGGAGTGGAAGAAAAAGAAGATCCAATAACGAAAGCATGGAAAAGAAGATTTTTGCAACGATTCAGAAAAATCGTTTAATGTCGGAGCGATATATCTCCAAAAAATGTAACACCAGCAGATCAGTAGTAACTAGAACTAAAATAAATAACAATATTAGATCCTACGCTAAGAAAAAGGTACCAAAGAGAACATCACAACAATATAACGTAGCAATACGCGCTCCCGAAAACTAAACCAAGAACTGCTAAACAGAACAGATGTTTGCATCGTTATCGATGATAAAACATACATCAAAACAGATTTTGTTACAATCGTTGGAAAACAATTCTACCGTGCCTATCTAGAAGAGGTTCTAAGTGAGTCAGAAACATCAATTGGGATTAAAAAATTTGGTGCGAAAAAATTCCTATGGCGAGCAATTTGTCAGTGTGACAAACGCGGTGGCATTTCTGTGGCTAATGGTACTGTAAGCACTGATGTGCTTCACATACACTGTTTTGGCTCGATTTAATCCCTGTACAGCATTCTATATTACACAGAAATGGCTGCAAAGTAATAACGTGTCTTATGTGCCCAAAGACACGAACCCGCCAAACGTACCAGAACTAACATCCATCTAACGATACTGGTCTGTACTTAAAGCAAATTTAAGGAAGGATGGAAGAACAGCAAAATTAGACAGAGATTTCTCTAAAACTGCTAAAAAAGTTTGGCACCATAGTGGAACGGTTTAAAATTTACGAAACTTTAAATATTTGAAAATCACACTTGTCAGACAATTCTGTATTTTAATGCTTGCAACACCATGCTCTACTGTAAATATAACCATAATAATCATTCCAACGTACATGTAGTATAAATTAGAGGACAACAATTCAAAGATATTCAGGAAATTCTAAGTGCTTGACATTAAACTGTTAAGGCAATATTAAATACACAATTAAATATAGTTCGAACTATTGCAGAATTATTTAAATAAATATAACTAGTTTAGCAACGTTGCCTAGTTCTGTTTTAACTCGGATTCCAGATGTTGATAAGAAACCATACTCCATACACCTTAGCATGTTTCCGTGCTCAGATTTGGTACTATTTTATTATTTTAGATGATAACTCTTTGAATTAACGAATACCGGAATTGGTACGTTTGATTTTATCATGTATCTTTCAATATAATCAAAATGCTTTAAATGATTATTGAATCAGACCTAATTTATTTATAAATAGTAATGATTTGATTCAATTTAAAAGGCATAGTAGTGCAGGTAACTTATAACCAGATTCTTTTACATTAAAAATGGTAAACACAGAATTATGATTAACTTCTGGCAGCTGTGAAAATACTGTGAATTCACGAAATTCAAATTTATTCACTGTGTAGACATTACAAAGTTGGCTTGGAATTCCAACTCGTATTACTTTAGAAACGGATTGTACATATAGACTGTTTGTCCCAGTAATTTTAGACCAACTCTGTTTGCTGTTGTGAAAATAGTTGTATTTGATTTCTCGCTTTTTTTCTTTTGTTATAAAATATCCTGTCTGCCGTAGTACTGTATAATTTTGCAACGTTTAAAACTTTTTTACAAAGACCAATACATGCTAGATTGAATCTAGTATTTGTGTGGGATTTCTTGAGAGCCAATCACTAAAGAACTTGTACTTAGCAACTAATTAATTTGAACCAATGCAATTTTTAATAACTAATATTGTTGATAAATAAGTTTTTTTGATTAAATCAGGCTCACATTTTATTGCTTTCTTGTTTTACAATAGTACATATCAATAATGTAGTGTTCTTTCTTCTAGGTCTTATATTTTCTATAAAAATCCAAGGTGACTTACTGAAACCAATTTCTTTTAATATGAGAATGATTGTCAAAATTGTATTAGCGAATTTAAGTCAAGGAATAAACAATTTAATTTCAATTGTTAACGAAAAGTAGAAGTGCAATTGAATACCGCGCATGAAGGCCATGAAATGGATTTACACATTCACAGCTATTTGTATAAAAAGAAAAGCCTTTATGGGACCTATCAAGAAATTATACACAGCTAGTATTTTCTCAGTTTACGACTGTGAGGCAATTAGGCATGTCCGTATTTAAAAAAGAAATTTTACAGCTTGATCACTTTGATTCAACTTCATGTTAGTTTTGTTATGGCAAGCTCCATGATATCCTTGAAAAAAGCGCAGGTGTAATGTGTGCTTGTAAGCTGATAAAATACTCCCTCTGTATAAAAAGACACAGTAAGCATTAAAAATTGTGATATGAACTAACACTGTCTATCCAAACATTTATAAATCAGGAATCTTGTTTACCAGTTTTTTTTCAGACATTGACATAAAAAGATCAAATTACAGAATTCATACAGAAATTGTGTAACTGAAGTGTATTTAATAAATTGAACTACAGAAAAAAGTCGCGTTGAATTTAATCATGTAAAGGTTTTATAAAAAGAAAAGTTAGGGAATTTAAAATGTTGTTATTTTATGTAAACGAAAAATGTGAAGGCTTGCCATAAAGGTTGGTTTAAATACACGGTTACAAAACCAATTTTGTATTTTACATTTTTCTTGTAATTATTTTTTTTTCAAAGTATAGAAACTAAAAATTTAAATTTCAATTTTTTTTGTATTATGTATGTTTTAAAAGGAGTTATATTCCAAGGTTGAATTTTATCATTATGCCCTGAAGCATAAAATTCCAAGATTTCGGGGAAAATAAGAAATTTTTTAAAGAAAATATTCGATTTTTTTATATATAAAAGAAATGACTGAAATAAGGGCAACTACTTAAGAATTAATCTTATTTTCTTCTGCAGTATAACACACCGGGCCATCATAAACAAAGCATCCAGAAATATTGAGAAATTTATCTTTGAGCTGAAAGAATCGCAAACACAAGTTCTAAACCAAAAATAGAAACAAAGAAGAAAGAATCCGAATTTTTATTCCTTTGAGAAATACCTACAAATTTTTAACAAGAAACGAGTTTTCCAATTCTTATAATAAAAATACATCGTTTCTTATTATGTCAAGTTCTCCTCTATAAATTGTATTGGGTCTTTTGTTACACATAGGAAATTCCACTAGAAAATTGTGGAAAAATGTTTGTGAACGCAACATTAAAAGAAGGGGAGGAGTAATGCTATAGTGTTGAACAAATCCATATAGGAATGAGTGCTTTAGGTTTTTTCCGATATTTCTCAGCAGTTTTAATAGCTGTATAAGAACTGAAGAAGTTTACTTTGTTTTCAGAGTCGTTTCTACACAAGAATAAACAGTTGTGAAAAGAACTGTTTTGATAGCCTTTAGCTATTTTATTTATAAATATTATTGATGTACCCAAGTGGATTTAGAGTAATCCCTAATAGTAATATACTTTTCTTTCCTCTAGGCCTTTTTCTGCTTTTTTTAACTGATTAGTGATTACATAAACAAATAAATAAAAATGACTGGTCGATGGAATCGTAAAGATTTATTAAATTTGGAGACTTTCTGATATGTATCCTTAATAAAGCGTTTGCAGTTGCTTCCGGTAGGTATTTCTAATGATCTAGTTTTATATCAATTTTATTGGTTTTTCGCCCCATTTAATAATTAGAAGTAAGTGAACGGGGCAAACTTTTCATGGCTGCGTGCAAAAAGTTTAGCAATAATGTTAAGAGACACTTACCGTACTTTGAGCATGTTCATCAATCGATAACAGGCATGTATAGGGGATACGATACCAGTTTCTCTACGGCATTGGCATAGCAAATGAATACGACCTAGTTTTCTTTAAAGATTTTAATGAAGAAACGAAATGGTAATTTAAACTTTTAATAACTATTTTGACTTACCGTGCATGATTTTGTGAATTCTGGATTCTCCTTTTTTACTTTCAGTTCTGTTTTATGTTATTTTACAAGACTTGGAATGAAAATCTTTAGAAGTAATTTTAATATACAGTATGTCCCTAGATTGAGTTTACAAGAGGAAAAACTTTTTTTATTGTTGGTTGTAGGACAAAATGTCACTCTGTTTGTTTCAAAACCTCCGGCAATGGTAATATAATAATGATGCAGATATTAATAAAATGCAATTCTAATGTTAATAACCTAATTACTATTCTTCTTCTTATCTCTCTGAATATTAATTATATCAAACATTATTAAAGGAAAATCTGAATTTGCGTGGGAATCGAACCCACATACTTGGTTTACTGAACCATTGTTTTCTCCAATTAAGTTAGCAAATTCTTCCTCAAGGGAAAGCTGATATTTTTTTATATGTATTCATTAAATACGATATATTACATGGTTAGATTATTACGATAAATATATTTGTACAGGTATGTGAATTTGAACCCCACGCATATTCTATTTTTTCTACATACATTTGGTAACATACTTTAATAATGTTTAAGCGATTCTAAAGGTTTCTTCACCGCAATAACATCTTGCACTTTGTGGCAAAAACAAAATAAACTAACTGTACATTACTTGATCGATATTTTGAAGTCTATGATTGAACTCTCTTTAAAATTGAATTTTGAAACTATCAAATAGTATTAATTTTTGTAATTCCGTCTCTAGTCTAGATTCAATTAAATTTTCTACATTCTTGTTTACAAAACAGTACTATACGTAAGTCTAATTTAATCAAAGATAAAATTGGGTAACGCATTTTATTGAATATTGAAAAACAAGGTTTTTGTTAATGAGAAAGAATTGTACCAGTCGAATAACCCACCGCAGCAAAACAAATCCGGTTGGCCAATTTAATATACTAGATCACTTACAAAACTAGCATTTTTCCAATTTAATCTAAACGACTAAACGATTTCTATGAAATGTATTTTATGCAATCCTTATGTGGTTGACCTGTTCTAGCACTTTTTAATTCTCGGCAGCGATTTAACCGTATTTATTAGGCTGTCCTCTACTAATAACTGAGGAACATCTTCTCATCCATACTCTAGTCTCTGAGAATTTGTTTACTCTTTTAACCTCAATCAGTATGAAAGTCTGACTTCTCTTGCGTATAATATCGCAATAGAATAAGTTCCAGAACATTATGCAAATATCATTCTGCATTTACACTGAGATGCTATAACGGAAAAAATACTGAAAAAGAGGCCTAATTCCCGTATAAGCCAGAAATTGAAAGATGTTCAATCCCGTAGCTGAAAATCCAAACAGATACCCATAGGGTGCCAGAAGCTGAACTAGAAGAAAGAAACCATCGGCCAACCCACGCAGCTTCTCGTAGACTGACACCCTGCATATGGAGCTCTTTCCAAACAACACCCTGTATATAGAGACTTGAAAATCGTATCCTGAGGCCAAATTGTATTCTCTTTACTTACCAAGGCACCTACATTGGTCCTGCAACTTAAAATAAAATAAACATTTTAGATCTCCAGCCTCTCTCTCGTTTCTTAAAACTGTTAATAATGCTTTAATCACAAAATCAAATAGTATGGTTCCCACTATAAGTCAGTATCTCATTGTTACGGTACCTAAATAAAGCTTATAAAACAAAACAAGCTTACATAAATAAGAACACAAAAATTAAACTACATGAGTTTATTATCATGCTTTGACACCATAAAAAAATAAACCATCTATATAAAAAAAGGAATCAAAATGATATGGTTGAATAGAGAAATTATTACTTTACAAACATTAAAGAAAAGAATGACTTTATTACACGAAAATTAGGTCTGAATGGCCCATTTAACAAATGCGTTTAAAAATCTTTAAAACAACACAAAAGAATCAATGGACGAACATTTCATCAAACCAAGTTAAGCATAATTTAAAACCATTATGAATTTTGAACGTATGAAACCACATTAGTTATTTTAAACAAAAAGAAAACAAAATATTATTGTAAAATTAAACAACCTATTATTTCCCTAGGTTTTCTTTTCTGGAAAGGTTACATTATAAAAAATACCTTACCTATCATTTAAAAGAAATTAAATATTTTACGTTCAATACTCAAAGCACTTAAACCAGACCATATATAAATAGAAAAATACAAACGTATATATAATATAAAAGATTTTCTATCTTACTCTCTAAATCTGGAGGTCCTCTGATTTCCAGCAACGTACTTCGTTAACGTAAATTAAATTTACATAAAATCGAACGATGAGAAGGCATGATTTCGTTCACAAAACTTTAATTTTAACGAAGAGGATACCAATTTTTCCATTAGACACTGGCAATGAGATGATGTTTCCACCAACCAGGGAAGATAACGCATATATTGGAGTCTGAATTGTACACACAACGGAACAAAACATTTCCATCAGATAATGCACCACGATGATCAGAAGAAATTTATAGATTCTCGCTGCTAAGTAATACAATTCCGGAAGGTTCCCGACGGCAAACATTTGCGAAATTCATCTTGGGTATGGTCCCTTTCTAATCGTGGACTAAAGACTCAGATCCGACTAGCTCGTCGATATTGGTCTTCAGAGCCTTTCCCTGAATAATACGATAAAACTCAAAAAAGGCACTTAAAGTAAGCCTACTGTAAGTCTTGATTTTAACAACAAGAGCAGAAAGCGCCGGGCCCGCTCGGACCCGGGTAGTCGCAGAAACACCCGCATTACGCGGTGTCCAGATTTTCGATTCCTCGAGGAACACCAAAGATTTAACAAAGGAAGCAATTCGACCTAATCAAGAAACTAGTTCCACACTGTATTATAAATGCTAACATGGGCAAGCATAGAGACCATGAAAAATCTCAAACGTTCATAATTCGAATGTGGACCAGGCTTTCTTTGAAACATAAAATGCTGAAATATCAACCGAGTTTTCTACGAACTGATAACTATAAAAAATGTTTAGACTTCTGTGAGACGATTTTAAATTGATATAAAGCACGTACGAATTATTAATTTTAGCAATGAGATTTTGAAGAACCTTGGACCAAATATCTGTTAACAATATAATTAACTTATTGAAACGATACATTCATATAAAATAAACGCATTTAGAGCAAAACTCAAAGCAGAACTCGGATGAGTACGCAAAATTTTAAAATGACATTACAATACTTTTCAAAGTTACAAGGTGTTTGTCTTTCTATATAAACTTATATTGTCTTACTGATCCTTCTCCAATAGCCACAGCATAAAGTCATTATCGGAACATTGAACAGCTTCTTGCCATGTCGATTCTCATGACACACCAGTTTGTATGAGTTTTGAGAAATAAGCTCTTTTTGACGTAACTGATTGGACCAATTAGTATTTCATTAGTACAGTGTAGTGTTTGCTCTTAGGCAAATATTTTTTTGAAATCTTGCAACTTTCGTCTTGAGCAGTAATAACAGTTGTATACCCTTTGGGATACTAAAACATTCTGGCAAGGTTTTGATATCGTCGAAAAGAGACCGACATTTTGCTGACATTTGAAAGGATGGAGTGATTTGAGAAAATCGTTTTTGACTTAAAAGAAAATATCTGCTTACATAAGCAGATCACTTGAGCATTCAATTCAAATTGTTAATTACAATCTGCTTTACGAGATCACCGCTATATTAGAATAAATCGTAAAAAGATGTAAGTGTGGTCAGACTGGGAACTTAAAGTATGTGCATTTAAAATCTGATATACTTAAAACCCAGAATGTAACATGTAAATACATATTGGTAAATAAGCATATATTATTTATACAAAATCTTATTTCACTCAATTTGTAAATAAAGGGAAAAGCTATTAAATCTGATTTTCACTTCACCCGGTGTGCTTTTGTATTAGATTAGTTTGATGCATGAAAGTTTGTTAGGATGTGGTATCTTCTAGATTATTCTTTATTGTAATTCAACATCTGCTTATGACACCCTTCTTGAATAATTAATCAGAGAAGTTGCTGGAAATGATACAGAGAATTTTATTAAAAGACCTAAAGCGATTTAATTAATGAAAATGTTCCAATTTCTTTATGCATTTAATAGCATCAGTTTGCATATTTTGCTTTAGTTTTGGAAAGTGTTTATTGAGCTGAAGAGACAATAGACACTTAACAAAGGATTACGTGAATGCCCAAAATTCTGTTTCTGAATAAGCAACAACATGCATACAGCTTGCATCAAAATATTCGCGAATAAACGTGAAGTTTTTAATAATTTAAATGCTACAGATATATTAAAGATAAACCGTCGGAAACGGATGATGTAGTAAAATAATATAAATAGTGTTAAACTTCAATTTATGAAGTTCGGCAAGTTAAGGATTTTATGTTCTTTTGAAAACATAATTCAAGAAAGTGAATTTGTTCTGAAGTCTCCAGGAAGACGAATGAACAGATGGACTGTACAGTTCCACAGAGTAGCTTTTACTAGCTTTTATTATTTGAAGAAATTAATAGAAGTTTGTCGCTGTCTTTATGTACAGCCTTGAACTTCAACACACATCTAAGTATTAAGTAAGCTCCGTTGCCATTATTATTTCAAAAGACCATGTTCCGCAAGGTATTCCAAATTAGACCAAGAAACGGGACCACTGACTGAGCTATTAAATGTCCCAAGTGCTTTTCAATCGTTAAACTTAGCTGTTCGCACTTTCCCCGCTATTAATTATTTGGTATTAATTTCAACCAGAGTTCACAAGCATGTAGGTACTTACAAATTTAGAACTTTAAGTGCTTTAAAGAATTCTATTTTTAACATTGAATAAGAAAACTTTAAGTTACCTATTTTTCTGAAAATCAATTTAGAAACGATCTTTATACCTGACTAGTATGAGATAAACGTGCACTGTATTCTTTTATAAAATTTAGCGCATCCATCATCATGCAGACATTCATTTGACATATATTGGTTTTGCTATAAACTGGTTTAGATGTTCGCGGCTTCCTCTTGTTGATTAAGAGTGTCAGTGAGAACGTTGCCAAAGGCATTTTATGTTACTGGATTTACTTCTAAGTCAATTTGGTGAATTAGGACGTGAATGTAATGTAATTAGTAGTAAAATTCTATAAATGTCCTCTTTTGATTTGTGGCAATTAAATGGAAACCTTCATTATCACCTGCGGTTCACATATCAAACGTAAAATCAAATGTTGGGACCTCTAGAGCTAAATGAAATATGCCCTTCCTGGTTCTGTGTTAACCCCTGTAACAACCCAAATGCTAATTTAGGTTTGTGTATAAAATGCTTTTTGCATAAATTTACAGAACAGAATGATGTTTTAATAACCTTGTTAAATTACATTATATAAAATGCCCACTTCAAATTATATTTTATGATGAGAAAATGCAAACTTCTATTTTTACTCTGAAGACCAGGCAAATATTATCTGATAAAAGTTGGCCGAAAAAGGCCCCTTGTATGTAGGAATGTAGTCAAAATGAAATTTATTATTCATAAATGTCAGGCTTTTGAAATAAATTACTAGATTATTGTGTTTTCTTCTTTTTAATGTTACGTGGAGTTTTTAAATGCTTTAGAAGAATTTCCCCTAATTTTCTTTCTGTATTGATTGGTATAAAGCGGCTTTTAATATAAACAGTATTTTAAATGCTTTATTAATTATACTTAATAAAATCCCACCAACTTTTTGGTTACATTGTAATTTAAATACCACGCAATATATCAACAGTCGAAGCAAACTTTTAACTTGTGCGAGTTAGAGAGAAAACTTTGAAAAATCTTTTTTTGTATATAACAATTATCGGGAAGGTCCATTTGCAGGCAGTACGTTTTTCGTTCGTTATTTTTATTATTAATGTAAAAGTATTTATGTACGGAGATTGCTTTTAGTTGAGCGAGTTATTTTTAGATTTTGAATAAATGTTTGAGCATTACATTACTAAAGATCAGCTTTCATTAGGTTGTATTGTTTTATTCGGATGAGAATCAAAATGGTTTAGAAATAACTCTTGTATTTCGATTTTAACCCAATTTAATCTAGATCTGAGGATTGTTCAATGTTATGGACGTCTTTAAGTTTTTTAATCAAAATTAAGAATCGTTTCTGTCAATAGGTGTTCCACGCAGAAAAATGGAACGTAATGAAAATGAACGTTTTACGAATTTGTGAAACACTCTAATATAAAATTACAGTTTTACTAGCGTTAAATGTTCTGTACAAATCCTCTTAAGGATATCTATTTCTACAAACAAGAAGTTGTCTTTCGTCCAAAAATTATTGGAATCTTGTGTAACACCCTTGATGTCTTATTTCTCATTCCGATATTTTCCAAATTCCTCACTTGGCAAGTAGATATAATAATCTGATAGTTTCTATGTCAGTGAGGCCTAGGAGCCGCTCATTCTCCTTGTGCCTTACTAGACTAATATTCTATAGTAAACGGTGTCTAATAATGACCTTTTATTTGCAAAACAGCAAAGTTTAACCGTAAAGTCATAAATAAATAACTTAGATGAACGGATAACATCTGGGTATATTTAATCTAATTACTTGTCAATGGCATTTTAACAGTGCTCGTTAATTCCTGTGTTTAAGTTGCAAAGTCTATTATAGTTGCCTAGCTGAAAATATTCTAGCTTCCAGTAAGGATTTCTTAACTCGCCAAATATTTAATTTTTTATACAAGAAGGCTTTCTATAACATTTCTTTATTTGGTTAAAATCATCAGACCGAAGGGGATCGAATCTGCGTTCTATCTTTGGTTTAGAGTCAGTAATTTGGTTATTTTGCAAAAAGATTAGTTGGCTGTTTTTTTATTAGTATTAGTAAACTCATGGACAAAATTAACGCACCAGTTAATTTTTTTAAAAATATTTTAAGATAACAATCATGATTAAGGTTACTAATCTTTTTACTAATAGAGATGGATCTTCTTTAATAATTGTTTTAAAATCATAATTTTACATTTTCTCAAAAGTTGAGCATATTTTTGTTACAAAAATTGCTAATTAATAAAAGATTTCATTTGCTAGAAAGTGTTGTGTTGTTAGTAGTGTTAGTTTCAAAAGCTGTAATGTTAAAAAATGAATCGTCGAAGAAATTTATCGGTTGAGGACGCAGTAAAGGCATCAACTTTATTGGAAGAAGGATATTCTATGCGTTATGTTGCTAATTTGTTAGGAAGAAATCGTTCCACTGTAAGTCGCATGGTCGAATGCTTCAATCAGACAGGATCTTACAATCGCAGACCAGGACAAGGGCCAGACAACGGTCTACGGATACAAGAGATGAACGCTTTCTGAGGCAGTCTGCTCTTAGGAACAGGACAGTCACTGGTACAATGTTAAAAAATGAGTTGGTAATTGCTCACAATGTCGAACTGTGAGAAAACGTTTAAATGAAGCTGGATTGAGCAGTAGAAGATCGGCAAAAAACCCTTTGCTAACCAGGGAACACAGATTTGCAAGATTAAATTTTGCTAGAAATCATCAGAACTGAACGGTTGATGATTGGAAGAGAGTTTTGACGAAGGCCAGGAGAGAGATTTGCAAGCTGCAATATTACTCCAAAAATTCTATTCGGTGGAGGTACTGTAATGTTTTGGGGAAGAATCTGTTTTAACGGTCGTACAGAGTTGGTTCTATTCCGTATGAGATCCATGAATGCGGATTATTATCTCGAAGACGTCATAGTTGAACATGTAATGCTGTTTGCTCTCTTCGTTGGGCCTAATTTTGTATTCATGCAGGATAATGCCTTTCCCCATGTGGCTAGGCAAGTGACTGACTACTTAAATGCAGTTGATCTTCAGTTAATGGAATGGCCAGCTAACAGTCCCGATTTAAATTCCATAGAGCATCTATGGGACGCTCTTAAAAAAGTTCGCAATCATAGACCCTCACCTGTCAACCACAATCAACTGGCAGATACAGTAATAGCAGAATGGGAGAATATCCCCCCCCCACCCAAGATGTTATGGAAAATCTGATCTCCATTATGCCAAGGCCAATGAAAGCAGTAATAAGACGTAGAGGAGGCCATATACGGTACTAGGATCGGTTCGAACATGTTAATTTAATTGTTTACGTTTTTTGTGTGTAGTTCATGCTTTGCAAGTTTTTAGCATTATTAATTATGTAATAAAAATGACTTAAAATAAGGTCTTCTGTTGCCAATTTCTGTTCAAAACAACTGCACTGCTTTATTTACAAGTTTCTATGAAGCTATCAATCATATTAGTCGAATTCAGGAAAACTTGTGCTTATTTAATCAAGTGGTGCGTTAATTTTGTCCTTGAGTTTATTAGCAGTGGTAGTTAGGGGAGCCTAGGATTTAACAAGTACGGTTTATAGATCTTTTTTCACTAACTTTTTACCATTCCTTCAATTACCTCTAAGACTGCTTTCTGTTCTCTTTCCGAATCTACGTAACTTCCTTAGTAACGATGACGATCTGGAAGGTTTTAAAGCTCAGCCTTTCATATTCTTTACACTCTCTCCGTAGGTGGAAAGATGTTTCTTCACCATTTCCACATTTGGACATGTTGGCTTTTCCTGTATACCTGTAAGGTAGTATCTTCTTAAAGTACAATGGTTTCCAAGAATCCAATTGAAAGACTTAGAGGGTTCTCCAGCTCTTGCACATTAACTTTGACAAGTTGAAACCATTTCGTCCTTTGAGTCTAGTGGGATCATGCGTTTAGGACTATCGCAATCTATTACCTTGGAATCTCTGGAAAAGTTCTTGTCTTTTAAACAGCTTTCTGGCGAGTTCATTCGCCTTCTAATCGTGTTGGATCCCGCTATGCCCGGAAACTCAGACGAGGTTAATTTTTTTGTTGTGGCAAGCCTTGTCAAAGCATTTGCAAACTCCTGAAGCGGAGAAGTTTTTGTTTTGGCTAACCCAACTGATTTTAGCGCCACCTAACTATCGAAGCACATGTAAATCTTTCGCTCCATCATTCTTGCTTCGTTTGGGTGTTCCATTGATAGGGTGGCATAAGGCCGTTGTGTCTTTATCCTTTCTGTCTAAATTAATTCTTATAATTAATCAGGTACTAAGTCAAAGGAAGACTGATTCTTCTCATTTGTTAAATTTATTTTTACTAGCACTTCTTGTGCGTTTGACTGATCATAGCAATACATTATATCTCTAATCGCTTTTGACGTTTGAATAAATCCTATCTTTCCTTATTTGTATTTATCTAGGCTTGTTAATAGGCGTGGTATTTACTTGATATTGAATGAATTTTATCTTGCAGCTATACTTACTCTGTTGTCTAGTGTTCGTTTTAAAATAAACAATCCCATGATGTGTGATTTAGATATGCTTTTGGTTCATTTGGGCTTGGTGCAGGACTTAGATTGGCTTGGAAAAACTAGAGTCTGACTGTACTTGTGGTTTGTTATGGCTTTTGACCTATACCTCTATAAACAAATGATTAGAGACGAGTTAGTATTCTTGTTCTGTGATTTGATCTATCTTGTAGTTTGCAACATTTCAGTTGGAAACAGATTGAAACTTGAAACACTCGAATGTTTTTAAGTTTGACAGTTCTATCAAGATTGCCAATCCCTGGATCCGTGATTTGTGAATTGTTACAATCTATGGAACTCGACGTGGCGTTAAACAAATTGTGCTCTAAGTCTGCGGTTGTTCTACTACATGACCATCTATATCATGGTATTGCGCGTTGCTTCAAAATAAGTTTGTCATCATCATCTTTGCTTTTGCAGTTTCTTAATATATTTAGATATGAGACATTATCGTTTTGGTTTCTGTTGCTGGATGTTTTTGTATTCCTGTTGTTTTCTATTTATCATTTTAGACATTGCCTTTCGTGTGTTTTTGAATATTGGTAACTGCAAAAATGATGTTGCATGATACTGTTTTTTTATTTGATTATAAGTACTAACGGGCCTAAAAGTTGAGGTTTTTAATAGAAAGATTTTTGTTGGTGTTCTTCACTTGCAATTTCTGGATTGCTCTTTACAACATTTTCAGTTTATAGACATATTAAATTTAATATTGTTTTGTAGTAGCTGGTATGTAGATATTTACTTATAGTTACAGATATTTAAATTTGCAAATAGAGATTCATTTTAACAAAACAATATATGAAATACTAAATAGTATTCTGGTTACAATACCTCTATTGAATTCTATTAACACTATCGTTTTGTCTTAATTATAACCTTAATGTGAACCAAAGATTATCAGAATAATTCCTTGCAAAATTAAGCTTTACAAATCGGTGCCGAATATAAATTATCAACAGAAATTCAAATAAAGATTAAATTTGTAAAATCTGCGTCTATGATCACAGTCGTAAAGAGAAAGGGTTGTGATTTGTACAATCCTTGGGCTAGATTGTTTCGATGGTAAATTAGTGAATTGCTCTTTGATCTCATTTTCAGTAAATTTACCCCGCTTGAATTCAATTTACATCATGTTATTAATGTTGTGAGGATGGGAAAATATTACACGATTTTCAGTTTTGTGAAACAAATCAACAGATTTTATTACATTCACTAAATTTTTAGATTTTTTGATTTTATATCTCCATTAGCAAATAAGATTGTGAATTGATTTAGCTTCTGTTATGCAGTAATAAAACTTGAATTTTATAAATCGCTTTCAGCAGCTTTTACAAATTGAAAATGTAAAAATAATATGAAAAATGTTAACAAGGAAAGAATAAAAACAACAATAAATTGGCAGAAAATTTAGAATGGTTGTTAAGAAAGATTCAATTGAATGTAGTAGAAAGCATTTAAGCTGCTTACGTATAAATCTGTCGTAATGATTATTTAAAAAAGAAATTATGGAGAAAAGCAGCTTTACATTTATTTTCAAACAAAACAAGAAGATAAATTTGAATTCTTCACAGTAACATTGCAATTAGGGAATATTCACATTATCTGGAATAGAAATTCTTTTATTTTATTTCTTAATGTATATCTGCGTCTGCTCTTTTTATGTTTTGTGAATCGAAATTTCCCGTTTACATCTAAGGAGTATTCCTGAATTATTACGGTATTCATTCAGCTTTTGCCCTAAAGTTGATTTAAATTTATTTGCTGTTATGTAACTTATTTATTTTCATATAATCCATTCACGTTTATTGGAATGAAATTAACATAAAGTAAATATAGTTAAGATCGCGACTACCCCTATAAGAAGGAATTTATACATACAGTATTTTAATGCTACGTATTTGGGCGCTCAAAATTTGATACGGAAAATGGTCGGCTTAAAGAGGTTGTACTGTGTATACTTCAGACAAATATTTATAATAATGTAAATACTGCTACTGTTATATCTTACGTTATTAAGATTTAAAAATTAATTGATAGACGTTACAATTCTCTGTTTAAATTACTATTACATTTAAGTAAAGTTTCCGTTTTTCTTAACTGATTATATTCAAGAACAGTCTGAAACATATTAAACTTTCGTGTGGTAAATAACCTCATGTAAGCAAGTTGAGCTTTAAAGTTTTCAATTAAACGATAAAATAAATTGCTCAATTTTTTTTTCTGTTTTGCAAAGTAGAAAGAAGTGTTTCATTAGATTTTCGTATCAGTGAACACAACTATTACAGAGTTACGAGGGTAAAGTGTAGAATCTTAAGTGTTAGGGGAATTTCGAAATCCAGACACGTAAAGTAATAAAAAATTAATGAATCGAGTTGACACCTTCTCAGGTATTCTCTGCGGTGGGACACACATTTCCTGGGTCTTATAGGTATAAATGTATTTTACTTTTAAATAAAGTGATCGTTATTAATTCATAAATGTCAGATTATATCTTGAATGGTGTTGGCTTTATTTTAATACTAATAATTTAATTTAGTTCAATTTGTGACGAAAATAAAGTTGAATGCGTAGACTGACTTACGTAATTCCGAATTAATTAATTAATTAGTGAATTTGATATATTAGTTAGCTGAAGGGACTTTTTTTATAATAAAACGAAGCCTCTATACATACATAGCAGTAACGTGATACGAAATTCATTTTCTGTTGATTGTTCGGTTAATAAGTGAAACCTCGAGTTACCTAACTAACCGTGAGACACGGGTATCCAATAAATGTGCAACGTGAGATGAAATCGTTCGTTTGTTTTATTTTCCCTTGCCATTTCAAAGTATATAAATGTGCATTGATATGACAGAGTTGCGTAATATATCCAGTTTATGTTTGTATTGAAATTGCATGTTCTCTGTGGGAGCATTATTAGTACATATTATAGTTTCACGTAGGGTTCCTTATTTTTATGTTGCATTCTCAGCAAAAACTTGTTATAAAATGTTTCCCTTCCGGAGGCGTCAACAGTTTTTATATAAATTGAAGTGTACGTGTAAGTGGCATTTTCTCGATTAAGGGATGTGTTGGAATTAATGCGAAGGGACGTGGCCGATCCTGCATTAGAAAGCGCTAGCTCGAAAGGATGGCGTTTTGTGTGTCTGTTCGCTTGGCTGAAATTTTCCACGTCGCATATTACTTATATAAGTATATTTTTAATAATTCCCACTCTGCATATTGAAAGGGTTGAATAATTTGGATAAATGTAGGAATCGTACGCATTTCGGAGTTTGCACAGATAACACGGTTTTCAAACTTTTCAAGGTTTAAGAGAAGTGCCAATTTTACCTTTGGAAAATGTTTTGTATTCAGAAAACACTTCGGGGTTTCTTTGCGTCAATGATGAGTGGAGAATAAGGATCTTCTAGGACTTGGCTGTTTATTTGTGTTTGTAGTTTTTGTAGGCTTTACATTGAAATTTATATGTATCCAAAGAACAACCTTTCAGAAGAAACGTACATTTACCAATATAATTCCAATACGAAATTTCTTTTATTTTTGTCTCTCTTTTTTTACTGTAGGATATTTAACTAGTTTCTCTATCTTTCAATTTTTATTTTTAGATTTATTGCTTAGAAAAGAAAATTGTCTGAATTGAAATTAAAGCGAAAAGTTTTCACAATTGAATTTTTTTAAGATATCTAAAGGATGCTGCCAATAATAATAATTAGAACTGCTGGAATCGAATTCTTTTCTGAAAAGAATGAGAACAAAAACTACTGCCTTTACTGTAATGGAAATAATTATTGAGAAAACGAGGAAAAATACAAGTAGTAATTTTTCGCAACAGAGAACACATAGTAGGTTTAGAAAAACATTTACTCCCTAAGTTATTTTTTTTTCGGTCGTCAACGGCAACGCATTCTTCCAGTTGCGTCATCAAGGGAAATGAAAAGAATAATAATTTTCACGTCAACAGTCTTATCATTGTAGAAAAAGGTTTCATGGGCAGGTATCAATAATCAAGCTATGACTGTTTGGTTTGGGATTTGGCAGCGTAATTCCTTGAAAAGAAACGATTTCAGAATTTTGCCCACTTTTATAAGAAACTTTTCGAGAAAGAATTTCTTCAGATAAATACTGTAATCAAAGGGCAGAAAAACTATTCAATTTATTTACCAATTTAGAATCAAGATTTTAATCGAAATATGTTCTACCAGTGATTGTTTATAGCTCAACAAAGTTTTATTGATTTCTAAAATGGCGTCGCTTGAGTATTCAAAGAGATTATCTTAATGAAGAAAGGAAAAAAAACTTTTGAAAAGGATTTTCTGTCCAGTTTCATGTGTATGTTAAGTAAATGCACAAGTAAATAGATACGTTTATATTTGAAAATACAAATTTGCACGAAACTAGCAAAACACAAAATGAGATAATTCTTGCGAAAGGTTAACAATGAAGAGAACTTGAACTATTTGACCACAATGCTTATATGGGTCTACTTTTGGTAAGACCTATTTTGGTTGTAAACTATCTCGAATTTTTTATTAAGTTTGATTTTCGGACAGATCAGATCCAGCTCGAACTTGAGTTCTACTCAAGCATGCTGTTACATCTTGTCGAAAATACGACCTCGTACTTAGTTGATGTATGCCTTAGAGTGAAGGTAAAGAAATTTAGCTTGTGAGCTGAGCATTTGTTCTAAATCAATTTCTATTGGAGTCACTCATATACGAGTGTGCATAAGGACATGAACCTTATCTATTGATTGGTTCCTCTGAGATGCGTAGGCCAAAGCTTGGACTCGGTTTTGACCGAACCTCATCTTTAAAGCATCTCGAATTCTTCGAAGCAATTTTTCTGGACCTGTTTACGCTTTTAGATTAATCAGGTTTTTGAGTCGACCACATTCTTTGTGCTGCACTGTGGTCCAGATTTCTTAAAACCTTGCCAAAATTCCAAATTACAAAGTTTCTAAAAATTAACCAAAATACTTCGTCACTTATAAAAAATGTTCTGCTCTATCTGGGGGTGAACATACCGTTACGATTGTTCCTGTAATTATTTTATAGTGTCTAAGTTAAGTGGACACATCTGCGCTGCGGTTACTGCCAAACAGGCATATTTTAAAGTGATATTCTTTTGACTCCATAAAGAATATGTAAAAACTTTAACATGCATACTACAATTCTAAGTAAGTAGTTCATTATGTCCTAATAACATATTACAAAGTTTTATGAAAACTTATGAAAAATAGGAGTTATAAATAAGTTGGAAGCAAAGTAATTTTCCATATTGCTATGTTTCTTTTGAGCTACAAAAAGTTACTAACAGTTACCGAACTTGTTTTTAACATGAATATTTGCCTTAGAATATTGGGAAGAAAACCGAAAAAAGATTAGGTGCGATCACTCGCTAACTTTGTCGTTTTTTAATTTTTTCTTTAAGGGTATCGTATGGCTATGTGGTAGTCTTATAGGCGTGCAAAACTAACTTTGCAATTAGGTATGTTTTAAAATATTGCAAATAGTTGTTTTGTAGAAACTAAAATCTAAGTATTTTATATTGTTTTAAACGGCCAATAAAGCGTCTTTTAAAATTTCTGTTTTTTTCTGAAACTTCGGATGACTTGCACAACGACGATAGCGATTAAGTAAAAATAATAATAATATTACTTTATTCAGTTAGAAATACTGTTATTCAACATTAGAAAGTGTTATATTGTACTTTTAAGACAAACTGGAATTTTGGCCAGATATTTTGCATTCTGCCACACTGTGCGTTGCTCGGACTTTTTCTGCTAGAAACGCTACATACTATATTTATTTTAGTTAGTAGGCGTCATAAATTGCCGACGGGCAAATTATTGAATTTTAAATTTAAATTTGATTTTCTTAAATTAGTATTTTATATGAGTTTTATATCCTAAATATTTCTTTTACTAATTGTATAATAACGCTATTAAAATTGCAAATTCAAGTAGGAAAGTTAAAAATTTCTGAATAATTTTATTTACGAAAATGTAAAACATCTACTGTAAATTTGTTTGACCAAAAATGTAATTTTAAACCATTTTACGGCAGTAACTCTTATCAAAAAGTTGTTTCCCCTATTTAGCAATTGCAAATGAGGTAAACTTTCTAAAGTTTTAAGGCGGAATGCAAAAAGTTTAGCAATACCGTTAAAAAAAAGTTACTCAACTTGTGAACATGTTCGTTAATCGATAACAACGCCTCTAGTGTATATATACAGAAAGGAAGAGATTATTTCTAACACCTTGAACAGATTCAATAGATAAATCTTAATTTGGAATTTTAGAAACTAATTAATCTTAACTTTTAAAACTTGTATCTCTGTTATCCAAACATTCACCAAACTTTGTTTACGAAAACTTGTACGAAGTCTCATTTAAGCCGTAAAATCCTTTTTGTACTTCTGGGAAATGCCCTTTTTGTATGTAATACGGTTTGCAATGTTGTTGAAATATGTAAAACGATAATCAATTTTTTCTTAAAGTGTTGCTTTCATTCGAAGTGTTCTCTATTATGTGTCATGTCTGAAAATGTAAAAGTTATATTGAAAAAAGTTTGTTACCGTGCTCCCCGAAGAACCAACTTAGTAGCGTAGTGTAAAATTAAATTCAGCAGCTCCTAAATCTGTAGCATGTATAAACTTTGATGACTGGAACTTGCACGAATGATTTTAAACTACTTACTGATTTGTTGTTCAACTTTTGGGTCGACTTCTTGCGAGAAGCCCAGCTAAGCGGTTTCATAAAGCCGCTGGGTAAGATCAAATGTAGTTGAAAGTTTGGGGTTTAATTTACTCCCTAATGCCAAAACGGTTTAATGAGGGTAGAAATATATAGAGGGCGGGCTACGCGTGGACAGCAAAAGAGGATACATTTTATGAGATTTCTCGTGTTTATGTTCTTGTATGATGTAATTATCATTGACTAGTTTGCTATTATTGCGGTTTATTATTTATGGATACGTCAGAGTTTTAGTATTAATATCTTTTTTATCTCCTACATTTAATTAAGATTGCTAAGAAGAAAAATGATCTTTGCATGATCGATGTATTTTATCTTTCCTGTATTTTCTTTTGATTCTTTTGATTACTTTAACTAAAACTCTTCTTTTCGAATAATTATCTGATGCAGTTAAGCACTTACAGGTGGATGTCTACGTAATTATGTACTAACTACTTTATATTTATATTCATCATTATCAGTGGAGGATAATGACGATCAATGCTCCTGTAGGGCTACACAGTTTTGTAACATTCGTTAAAAGTTAAATTTTTTAAGAATATTTACTTTTAGAAATGTGACGTCACGCCCTAGACCTTCACGGAAAAAAGGTTCTTCTGTTTGTCAGTTAATCATTTTCAAACATACTTGAATATTTCTTTAGAAATATTTTAAATGTTTACACATTGTAAATTTTCGTAAAAAAGAATATCGCTGTAATTGAAGTAATAAAGTAATTCTCTTTGAACTACCGCAATGTTTCTTTGAATAAATATTAAAAATAAAGAATTTTGCTTTTATCTAATTCCTTTTAAAGGATCCAACACAAAATTTCTGTTAGAAATTTTCAGAACATTATTATTATCTTTTTTCTACGAAAACTATAGAACCCTGCCCTTTGCACGCACTGATAATATAAAAAGCTTGTCGCCATTTTACAGACTCTCTTAGTTTTTGAATCTTAGGCAAACATCAACTCATATCAATTGATCGGTTCAGTTTTTAATTCTTCCACGACAGCTGTAACAACTTTCTAACCTGTTATAAAGTGCTAATAAATAACTTTAATTATTTTATACTTTTATTTATTATTATAAACAACGCTACTAACATTATCATCTTAACCACAGCTTTTAACAGTGATATAGCATACGTAACATTCGAACTATAACACTTTCATAAAAGTCTCGTGCTGGTTGTATGGAAACACTTAATATAACGTTAGTAGAAAGAGAAGATTTAGGCGACATCTAATGGGAATACCAAACACCAAAAGGAGAAATAGCTCGATATGCCATTCATTCATATTGCGTTTTTTCGTAAATAATTTTTCAAATGAAGTAGTGTAGATTTACGCGCCCTGGGTTTCTATACACTCTAAACGTTTATTAGATTTCTAATGCAGTTTTTTCTAACCACTAATTGTGTTAGTGAAAGACATTTTAAAATTCATATCATATGCAGGGTGATCATTTTAAAACTTCCCACCTTGAATAACTCTTTAATTAGTAAAATTATCAAAAATTGCTAAAACGCGTCGTTTTTGTTCTGGGGGGGAACATTTAATAACCTATTCTAGTCAGTTGGGAAACTTTCACCGTTCCTCCCAACCAACCCCTCCCCAAAATTCTAAATGGTACTACCCCATGTGTGATATATCATTTTAAAGGGTATGAAATTATCAATCTTTTACACCAAAGAAAATTAAGATCGGCCCAGCCATTCGTGAACTAGAACCAAAAATATATTTAATTCAATCAATATGTTTTTTCTCTAGTTCACGAATGGCTGGGCTGATTTTAATTTTCTTTGGTGTAAAAGATTGAATATACCCTTTAAAATCGCACTTGGGGTAATGCCATTTAAAATTCTGGTAAACTTTCACCCTCCCCCCAACCACTTCCACCCCAGAATTTTAAACGGCACTACCCCATGTGTGATATATCATTTTAAAGGGTATAAAACTCTCAATCTTTTACATGAAAGAAAATTAAAATAGGTCCAGCCGTTCGTGAACTAGAGACTGAAATGTATTGATTAAATTAAATACATTTTTTTCTCTAGTTCACGAACGGCTGGACCTTCAAGGTGAATTTAGAGAGAAATTGACAGGGTAATATGTTAAGTTTTGACATTACTTCTACTATGTAAGAATTTGTAATGATTAGGAAAACGTTTTATGCGAAAATCGCAACAGTAAATATCATTTGCTGTTACAAATGCAAAATCTAAAGTTGTGTAGGTATGAATATTAACGGTCAAGACTGTGGGGTCAATTTGTGCTTGTCAAAAACTGATGATATTACACGAATGGGTAATGGATGACCCACAGAAACAATATACAGAACGCCCAAGTAGTAATGGTTTACTTTTATTTTTTACTTTCAACATTTTTTTTCGTATGATTCTTGACTATGTGGAGAAAAATATCTGGTTTGGAAATTCCAAAGTTTTTGCCGTTCGCAAGTAGTTGGCCAAACTAATAGACTTTTTACTAACATTCTTTTTTCTTTCTTATTTTGCTTAGGATTTTGAGTTGGGCAAAAGCTTTTTGTCATAAGTGATTAGAAAAGTCCATGAAGGAACTTTTTGATGCAAGTTTCTGTAGTGCTTGATAGTCCAGAAACATTAAATATACGTCTAATCTTTTAGATACGCTATACTATACAAATGGACTACATAATAGCTAAAGATTTGTTGCTTTCAAGGAATTATTTGTCAGCAGCTTTTATACTGTGACATGGTTCCTCTTAATTCACGGTACAAGATTTCACAAGTAATTATTTGGCAAATAAGAAATTAGCATTCGGAGATTCTTGTTTTAATCTGCAATCTGATTAAGAGAGTTGAGAGTCCTAAAAGGAATACAATAAAATTTCCTGTTTGTGCATGACATATCTTTAACATACAGATGATCTTTCTACAGCAAACCATCTCACTGTAATCCAGTTTCTTCAACTAACTCAGAGGTTACATAAATTCTGTAGGTGCGTACTTTTTAAAAGCGCCTGACAAACACAACAAAAAAAAAATCGCATAGATGGTACTTCTTTTGAGTTTGCTAGCTCTCCTGGAAAAACAAAATTTGAAAGCAGAAACTTGAATTATGAAGAAATCTTGGAAAATAGTGACGCAATTAACATCTATGTTGGGTTGTGTTCGTTTTAGAAATGCTTTCTTCTTTTGAAAGAAGGAAAGTGTCAGCAACCGAAATGTCGATTGACCTTCAAAATCGATCTTTGTGAAATTGCTCGAAGTTACAAGGTGTTACAGGTTGATTCTATTCTGCTGAAATTACTTATTGAAGATTAAGAGTAATGACGTAGTCTTGTTGTTTGCCAGCGTATTAGACCAAGCACGCATTGGATCCAATACAGTACAACCTAGTTCAGGACTGAATAGGCCTATCCAGCCACACTCATCTTAGGATATGCTGCACCGCCGATATGGAATGAATTAATAACAGTAGGCAACTTAACCGTTGTTGGCTCGGTTGAGCTACGCTGAATTCAGTGTGTGACCGTGTAATAAACAATAGATACATGTTCATGTATCACAGTTATGTGCGTTTTGACTAATGTCTGTTATCACATTTTAGGCTTTGAAAAATTCTGAAATATGATAAGATATTTAAAAACGGTATTAAACTGAAAACAAATTAATTTTCTAAAACCTGAAATAAAAATGGAATAATTCTTTCCCGCTACCTGAAAAAAGATTTGCACGATTGAAGAGGCACACAGTAAGGCAACTTCTTGAAAAAGAAAAATTGGTTCAGCATGTTATATCATCATCATTCATCATCATAAAAAAATAGTAGAAGTTATTTAGAGAACGAGCTAAAAGGTCATTTCTTCATTCTAAGCAATAATTCTCTTAAGAAAATGTCAATCAATATTTTTCAAGTCATCTTTCATGCTTCGTTATTATTTTGATAAAACAATGGGTTTTCGAGTGTGATCTGAAACGTATTTTCTTTTTAAAAACGAGTTGTCCTCTACGTACCTTTTCTCACAAGTTGTCGTCTTTACTATTTTTTGTTAAAAATAAATTTCTCTGCTTTATTAAGTGACAAGTATATGCATTACAATTTGAATCTTTGTTCGAAAGTTCAATATTCTTTGGTATCATTTCGCTTCAGCGATTTCAATATTTAATGAAACCCATCAAAAGTCTCTTTCGTTTTATTACAGCGTTTAGTTACTGTTTTATCGATATCTAACATATAACTATACCCTCTTCGATAACAAACTAAAAATGATTCGTTCTATATTTTCTTGAATTACAAAGCGTAAAAACCCTCGGATGGTTCGGTGATGTGTGTTCGATAGGTGAACGCTTTGAAAATTTAATTTAGTTTTTACCTACGTATGCATACCTACTTCAACCGTCTGAAACATATTTCCTATTCTACCTCTATCTGACATTTTTTCCAGTGAAACTTTTGGAATAAATGTTTGAGTAGTCCGAAATGGTCGAACTTGATCGGTTTGTATGTGAGTAGACATGAAAAATTGACCAATCGTGGTTGGCCGTTTTTCGGTGATTGAGGACAAATTTTAGCTTTTATGACTGGCGTAGCGTTTTACACAGGTTCTCTTTACAAGACGAATGGACCAATCTATTTTGGTAGTAGCTGCCTGTGTCTGTCGCAGGGCGTTTGTCAGTTGCACTGTTGTTTTTGCGTAAAACATATCGAAGAAATGTATCATAAATAAAACTTGGTAATTTGACAGTGAAAATGTTATATATTTATCCAAAAGGTAGTATTTCACTTTATCTTGTTTGATGTGGATAGTTTTCGTTGCCGTACAAAATTTTATTTTTTAATAAAATCCTTTATACGTTTACTTCAGGAGCATATTTGACAATGACGTGCTATACATATGTACATCAGTAAATATTAAAATATTCAGTAACCAAACAACAATACAAACAAAAGCAATGATAATTATCGTGGTATTGCTTATTAATTATCAATATTGTTATGGCTGTTTCATAATTGAAAATAGTTTACACAGTTGCACGTTTCAAATCCCACCGATGTTTCCTGAAATTGACAGTGTATTGGGAATAATACTCCGAGCACGTATATTAAATTACGAATGGAGAAGCTCCAAATATAATATGATATCGATACTTGTTATAGGGCTTATTTTGCCTAGAACGTTTTCGGTGAAAACTTCAAAGAGGAGTTAATATAATGGTAGTTTTGCATCTGATGCGAATAAGGAGAACGAAAGTTTATACCTCTGCATATTTTCTTGCAGCTGTCTTTTGTTTTTACTGTAGTAATCGATAAGAAGTTGGACTGCTTGAAAGGGGTTCTGACATACGCAGCATTTCCGCCTGATTGCTAAAAAAGCAACATTTGGCATTTATATTAGATATTATCACATTGAAAATCTCACATTTAGATAAAATCCTAAAGGTATCTGACGAATAAATCTTTTTTAAACTATAATTCAGTAATAAGATAAAGGTAGTCAGAAATTGTTTATCTAGTACATACACGTACTGTACAGCTTTTTGCATAATAATGTCGCATTTAATGACACGATTAATAAAACTATGCTAAATATCCAAGAGATTTATTTCGCATAATTGATGCAGAATCGAATTTTCCATGTTTTATTAATCTTTTCACTAGAAAAGTATACTGTGACATTATTAATGCAAAACACTGTACACAACACATACAGTGAGCGGTTAAATTATGGATCGAAGTAAATAAAACCGTAATAATTTTTTTATATAAAACGCCGAGACACGTCGATTTTATTTTGTTTTTTGCCGTTTTTCGCGTGCATCCGATTTTGTACAGGGTGATTCTAAAAGCTGCTCGAAAAAAATTATTTTTTTTTAAATGGAGCACCCTGTATATTTCTACAGATTTGGATACAACCTTGTCTCACAAATACAGTAATATAGATATTGATGGGTCTATCTTTAATAATAACGGAGATATAGTCAAGAGTGCTCAATAAACTGAAGGCAAGGAAATAAGTTTAATACATTAAGAACAAACGAATCAATTAAATTAAACAATATTATTTGAAATCCAAAGTCGACGTAAGCAGACTGCAGAATTTAGAGGAGTTAGAAATTGAATAAGTGAAGAAATGAGTAGAATTAGTCCAGAGGTCATTTGCAATGTACAAGAAGAATGTGTTCATAGGTTTGCTTATTGCCTAGAGGCTGATGGATGGCATTTCCAACATTTGATTTAAATGAATTATTTTAATTTTGTTTGTTGAACGGCAAAAACAAAATAAAATCGACATGTCTCGGCGTTTTTATATAAAAAAAAATATTAGGGTTTTATTTACTTCGTTCCATAATTTAGCCGCTCACTGTATATTTATTATCATAGTTCATGGAGTTTTATGATTATGTTTTTTTTTTAAATTTAGATTTACATAACTTTATTTGTGAGGACATAATGAGCTATAAAATTATAAATGGTTGTCCCTGAATAATAAAATTATTTAACAAAACTAATGTAGCGTTCAAACAAAAATACAAAGTATACATACCTTACTACTGTTTTTAAGTCTGGAGGAAGAAATGCTATAAAATAATTAATTAGCCTGTTTTTGTTTCTATCCACTATTTGAAAGAGGGAAAATACCGATTAACCTAAATTTAAAGCTTGTCTTGGGAATTTTGGAAACTATAAAATATACGAGTTTAGTTAAATCTCACTATTTACTATCTTTCGAAGAACCGCGAAAGGAATGACTCGTTTTAATTTTCTTGAAGTATGAATCTGGATCTGCAAGATAATAATAATAATAATACTAATAATTTTAGTTCTATACCTCAATATTTATTAATTTTTCCTTAAACTGACAGCCAGGTGTATTGTTCACATAATCATTAGTGCCGATACGGCGATGGTAGTATGTGTACCAAAAAATTCGAAGCGCCTGTCATTTGGTAATTCTTTCATTTATCTCAAAAACAGAAAAAAGTCAAGCTCCTGAGGTCTATTTATATGTGTTTATAGTCGGCGTCGAATTAAGGAGATCAGAACTGGCTTTAAAGTGATTATGAAAGTTATTTTCAATATTTGTGATACTCACAAAACTCATCTACATACTAGATGGGCCTGCTATTTATTTAAGATGTTCAGTACAGTTTACTGGAGACTTGTTTAAAAAGTTTTTAGAATGCTTTTCAAATTCAAATCGGTTTTAAGAAATATTAACAAATTCACATTTCGCTTTCTGCAAAATCATCAAGACATCTCCATATCGTTTGCTACATTGACCAATGCTTCTGTTTAGCCCTTTTAGGAAAAGCTGTTGTATGTAGGCTAAGAGCTGAAGTTGTCGCGCTTTGCAGTCTTATTAGCAGAGGTCGCCTAATAGTGCTCACTATCGAAAAATGAAAAAGGACACGGCTGAATTTTGTAAGGAAACATCAGCTTACTATCCAATGCAGTGGTGTTATGCAATGAAATAGAGATGATCAGTATCCCCTACCTGTTTAATTTTAGAAAGATATTAACGCCATCTAGATGCAGAATAACTTCACCAAACACTTCTTTTTTACTTTGGTCAGCATCGTATTTACGGTTCTTTTTTAACTGTTTAAAAAAGTTGTCACGGTTTAAGATGCTTGCTCTTGCCTTTCCGTGCGACGGCCAACAGTCACACTTTTTTCTCTTTGGTTACGCTATATTACATTTGGAATTGACAGTTGAACGTATTGGTACTTAGGACGATTTATTTACAATTTCCTGTTGTCTACTTATAGGAGCTACTTGGGAATGCCTATAGTATCTTTGCGGTATAAGGTTTGCGTTTTCATCTTCAAGTCTATTATTATTATTATTACGAAACATTAACAACTGATTTACAACCTCTTGAGCACATGCAGATTTTCTTTGCTTAGTTTTTCCGTAGCAAGTTCTTTTAAATTATAAAAGTTTTTCATTTTCGGATCAGTATTGAATCTAAAAGCATTGTTTAATACAACTTTTCTTAGACTGTATTCCGATAGCACTAAAATTATACTTCTCTGTTGTTTTAGTTAGACAACTAGTTTTTCGTTTATGTAGGACAGATTTAAAGCAACAGAATTTTATTAAGTAATAAAAATATTAAAAACAGTTACTAATTCATGTAGGTAGTTCATAATTCAGTATAATTCAGAACAGTTTCTACGAACTGGAAAGTTTACATCAGATAACTCTTATTTCTGAATGTCAAGGTTGTTGGGTCTATATTGGGTTATTTAAGAAAATAGGGCTTTTGATTAGGTTTGTTGGAACAGCCACATTGTTTTGATCTGTAAGCTTGTTTTTTTGGTAGGGTGAGTCTTTCAGACTGCTAAGTCTTTGAAATAAGGAGGATAAATTACTTAACTGAGCAATTGCGGCCTGTTGTACATCAAACGTAATTCTTCCCAAAATTTAGACTTGATTTCTTTGGTCTGTAGATCTGAACTGATCACAGAGTATCTCTCTGCGAAGGGTTTTAGATTGATGTATGTCGTGAAATGAGAGAGTGCTAGTCGCTCTACTACACATAGTGCTCTTTAACTACACAGATATCAATTACACAAAATCTTTTAAAGAACTCTTTCTGGACTACCTCTCTCAGGGATAGAATTCCTTGAAAAAATGATAGAAATCTTAATTTATACGGTTATTTTCCAATATGGCACCTGAAGCTCATCTGCCTACATTTCTTGGGATTCTTCTCTCTTGCATTTCATAAGTTTTCCAATGTTTTGATATACTATACTGTACGGTTTATTAGATTGTAAGAACGTTTAATTTTTCCGGAACAAAGCTGTCTTCTGCATTGTTTCAAAATACCGTTAAGTGATAGAGCATTTTATTGAATTCGACAACCGTTATCTCCAAATTACTACATTTTGGTTTTTCTTTCTTAGAAAAAACCGTTACTAATAGAACTTTAGAGATGAGTTTGTGTACATAATCGGATTAGTTGATGTTATTTGTTGGCAACGTTTTTGCTGTATTTTGATACCCACACGTACATTAATATCTACCTTTATAGTTTTTTGCATTTTTGATCCCAATGGTGTATTGTATTATCTATACAAAATTATGTTGGCGTATGCCCAAGACTATGTGATTAAATTTTATTGTCAGTTTGTATTCTGTTACGTGCTTAAATGAATCTTTCTATAACAAGGGTTATGGACTTTTTGTGAGTCTTTCTTCATAACTGATATGTAAGTGCAAAACTGTTTTCTTTAAAATAATACGAGCCCTAACAACTAAATATTGGGACAAGCAGTATTTTCTTTTAATGTTGTATAAACATGATATTTTATTAAATTTCCACTCAGATTTGTTATTTAAAAGTGAAAATTGTTTAGAGTTCTAAACGATGACAAATGTAATTATTCTGCAAATTGCATGCATCGCAGATAAAATCATTTGTTTCAACTATAAAAAGCACTGACAACTAATTGTTGGGACAGCTAACTAAACGTTCCCAAATTTTTTTAAACAAAGTTGGTTTTCAAAATAAAAGAACTAAGTTATCACTAACCTCTCTAGTAATTTGCTTTTATAACTTATTTGTCAAATTTATCCACAAAAATGGCACGTGGTGCAGCAACAAACGAAAATTTACGGAGATAAATTAGAAAACAATATCGTAATAGCAAAACAATTTGTAAAATCGCCGAAAATCTAAATGTTTCCAAATCAATTGTGTTTAATATTATAAAACACTATCGGGAAACTGAAAATATTGACGTTAAAGGTAGAAGTTCAGGTCACCCTAGGCTGGTTGCACCAAGACGCCAGAGGCTTTTTGTTAAAGTGTGTAAGAAGGGTTGACAGAATGCGTTATGGGATATTATTGCACAGTGGAATAGAGAATCTGGAT